>CM052656.1:118919628-118939016 GCA_028533165.1 Leontopithecus rosalia | reverse complement strand
GAGGTCAAGAGATCGAGACCATCCTGGTCAACATGGTGAAACCCCGTCTCTACTAAAAATACAAAAAATTAGCTGGGCATGGTGGCGCGTGCCTGTAATCCCAGCTACTCGGGAGGCTGAGGCAGGAGAATTGCCTGAACCCAGGAGGCGGAGGTTGCGGTGAGCCAAGATCGCGCCATTGCACTCCAGCCTGGGTAACAACAATGAAACTGTCTCAAAAGAGAAAAGAAAAACAAAAAGAAGCCAGCTAAATCCTGCCGAAACCAAGATGGCCACGAGTCACCTCTGGTCAGCCTCACTGCTACACTCTCACCAGTGCCAGGATAGTTTACAAATGCCAAGACAAGGTCAGGAAGGGGAGGCACGAATAACCCACCCCTTGTTTAGCATATTATCAAGAAATAACCATAAAAATGGGCAACTAGCAGCCCTCGGGGCTGTTTAATTTCCCTCCCTCCCTCTCTGTCTCTCTCTCTCTCTCTCTCTCTCTCTCTCTCTCTCTCTCTTTCTTTCTTTCGAGACAGAGTTTCACTCTTGTTGCCCAGGCTGGAGCGTGATGGCTCAAGCTTGGCTCACTGCAACCTCAGCTTCCCGGGTTCAAGCAATTCTCCTGCCTCAGTCTCCCAAGTAGCTGGGATTACAGGCATGCGCCATCACATCCGGCTGACTTTCTATTTTTAGTAGAGACAGGGTTTCTCTGTGTTGGTCAGACTGGTCTCAAACTCCCGAACTCAGGTGACCTGCCCTCCTTGGCCTCCCCAAGGGCTGAGATTACAGGCGTGAGCCACTGTGCCTGGCTATTTCTTTACTTTCTTAATAAACTTGCTTCACTTCGCATTGTGGACTCTGAATTCTTTCTTGTGCAAGATCCAGGACCCCTTTCCTGTAACATATTTCTCTTTCCTCTAGCACCTGGCAGGCCGAGGCAGGAGGACTGTTTGAAGCCAGGAGTTTGAGACTAGCCTGGGCAACACAGTGAGATTCCATCTCTATAAAATTTCAAAGAATAAATAAATAACTTCGGGAATCTACATATGTGATCTTGACATCAGCGCTAGTGTTCATATGTGACTTGAATTTTGAATCTTAAGACGTAAGATTCCAGAGCCTCTGAGAGTCCGGAGAACACCTTCGTGTGACTTGGAAAAGGCGCTACCTCAGGATAGATAGAGCCCTGCTGAGAGCAGCTGCAGAAGAAGAAGAACCCAGCTTTGCTGTCTCCACCAGTACCCTTGTAATGCAAAGCTTTCGCAGGCTTATGGACAGGGCTCTGGTGATTAACGCCTTTCACATGGGTGATGTGAATAAGGACCCGACTTAGAGTCGGACACACCTTTTCAAATCCAAGCCAGTCACAGGCCAGAAAATTCTGAGCTCCACCTGATGTAGTCTCACTGAGTCTGTTCTCCTGCCCTTAAAATGTGCACAATAATTTTTAGTTATTATGAGGAATAAACGAGTCAATCCGTGTCAAGAGCTTTCTTTCCGTAGTGTAGTTGGTGCTCATTAAATACTAGTTTCCCTGGAAGAGGTTAATAGAAATTTTAATGAATATATTTCCTTCAGGCGATGTTCCAGCACTATGGAGGTCTCAGATGTGCCAGAACCTGAGATAAGAATAATAATGGTAATAATAACAAATACGTATTATAAGTCTTTACTAGTGCCAGGCACTGTTCTGAGAACTTTACATGGATTAGCTCACTTAATCCTGCCATCTCTATGAAGCAGGAATTTGCAAAATCCCCTTTCAGAGATGCAAAAACGCCCTGGCCAGAAATCCTGGGGCTCCTCTGGCTCAGTAAGAGCTAAGAACCAAAGACAGAAGAGGAAATTCTCTCTGCATTTTCAGTCTATGTGGCTCTCTGGCAAGGCTGGGTCTCCCCATCAGGGCACGGGCTTCGGGAGAGGAGGTCCCCAGACTGAAACACTGAGCTACAGCCCCCTCTTGACCAAGCTTCCTGTAATATTGTGAATTAGCAAATCTAGAGGAGGTCCCCAGACTGAAACACTGAGCTACAGCCCCCTCTTGACCAAGCTTCCTGTAATATTGTGAATTAGCAAATCTAGAGGAGGTCCCCAGACTGAAACACTGAGCTACAGCCCCCTCTGGACCAAGCTTCCTGTAATATTGTGAATTAGCAAATCTGCTGGATAGTTGTTCCAACACTCCTGCTGAAAGTAAACACTAAATTCTACACTAAAGGGTCTAGATGAGAATAGGCTAACTTGGTTGTTTTACGGAGTTAAATGGTTTCAGGAGATCCACGCTCAATTGTAGTCCAAGCTTCCAGTGACTTTTGCTAATAACTCTGCCTGTTCTTTAATTTAGCAGTAAAATGGGTGCTGTTCCGTGTCTGTTAACATCCCTATAAGCTTCCAGTGAATTTTTTCAGTGAACTTAATCATTGCTGTCATCAGCAATTACTCTGCCATTGATATGGAAGTTAAGTTTAGTTTAAGTAAAATTAGTTTATCCAAAACCAATTATGCATTTTAGCACTTGTAAAGCAAGTTAAGCCTTCCCTCCCTCCTCAAACACAGCCATTTACATTTATTAGCATTTCACTGACAGGTCTCTTCAAGCTCCTGCATTGAAGCTCCGACACTTCCAAGTGTCCTGCCCGAGAATTCTTATATACTGAGATCTGCCCGGACTGAAACCACCTCTCAACAAATAAGTACTATGTACCAGGATTTTGTAGGGTTTCTGACAAAGAATACAAAATCTTTTGGTTGGGGAAAAGGGTAGATGAAGGTCACGAAACTGGAGAGAAGCAGTTCCTAGAGGCACAGGGAAGCCAGGGAGAGCGCAGGGTGTTCAAATTGGCTGTCTCAGCTAGAGAAAACATCTATAAAGGGCCAGACACAATGCAGGTTCTGTCTCAAATATTTGAATCCCTTCCATCTACACCATTTGGCAGACAGGAAGTCCCTGCTCTCTGTGGATTTACTAATGGGAGAGACAAACCTCTGACATAATGAAGTGGCAGGAGGTGTGTTTACTCCAGCTTCCCTTGAAGGGAAAGAATAGTGGCAGAAAGTTCTTCAGTGAAGCCCAGGGTACATGTGTAAGTGTGGGTGCACATGCTGGTGTGCAGTCTTTTGTTAAACCCAACAGGCTTCGGCTCTGTCAGACAGAGTAAATTAATTCATGTATACTTTCCAACAATGGTGTGGGATCAGAAATAGGAGGTTGAGCAGTGAAGATTGGGATGCTGGCCCTATCTTAGAGAGAGTCTAATTTCTTGAGAGAGAAGCCCTACATGTTCCGTTTTCTTGCCCTGGTCTGCTCCATTTTTGCACATTGATATCTACTACACAACAAAGCTACGGGTTGAAATGAGGTCCCTGGAGCATTTTTAGCTGCCAGTGAATCTAGGGAAACTAGATTTTGGAAGGTGGAATCAGACTATGACTCAGAGAGTTTGCATTTTAGGGAGAGGCAATGTAGTTATTGCTCAGAAGAAGTTTTAATGCAGTCCCAAGGTAATTAAGTACAAAGCCTAAATTGGATGCTGTACTTGCTAAATTGACTTTCTGTAACTCAGAAAAGAAGATTCATAGGCAAAGCCCACAACATTACAATGAAAAAGCCTTCTGCTAAACTCGTCTGATTGACTTGGTCAAATGGTATACAAATTAAATCCATCTGAAGAACCTGATCTCCAAATGGGATTTTCATTTCCATAAGACTGAAGTTTTAAAATGTATGTGAAGTAAGAAAGTAAGACTAAAATCATTTCCCCCATGGCTGGTGAACTTGGCAGTCCACATGGAAAATGAGCCAGCTCTTCCCCTGCTGAACAAATCCATTCAAAGTGATTTCATAGTTTTCCTTCCTTATCCTGTGGAATGTGGAAGACATTTTCCAGTGAGTTTAAAAAATATAATTCTGAGGTTTTAACCCTTTGAGACAAGATATTCATTCACTCTTTTTTTTTATTTTTCCAAGGGTATGTAGGATAATGCAATAGGGATTTTTTTTTTTTAGCGCAAATGCTGAAGGCAGAAAGTTGATTCAACCTTATTTAATTAGGACCCAAGGGAAATAGTTATGCCTAATATAATGTGAAGTTCTGTAATTGAACTAATATGATTTTGCAGCCCCTGCCAGGGAAACACTAATGCAGGTAGATTAAATGATGCAGGGAAATTTCTTTTTGCTTCAGTGTTGCAAAATTAAATAAACTAATTAAAAATCACTAGTTGAAGGCTGCAAGCTTTTGTAGTCAAGTTGGGTTCTTTTGGGGGTACCTGACTTCCCTTGCCCAATTTTTCCTCAATTCTATGCCAAACTCTATTCCAGGTAAAAAAGATATATATGTGCTTGTTTCTATTTATGTGAAATATATCTTCCGGAAAAGAAACCAAAAAGCTTTACATTTTTTTTTGTTTTTTGCTGTTGTTGTTTGTTTTTGTTTTTTGTTTTTGAGATGGAGTTTCCCTCTTGTTGCCCAGGCTAGAGTGCAATGGCTTGATGTTGGCTCACTGCAACTTCCACCTCCCGGGTTCAAGCAATTCTCCTGCCTCAGCCTCGAGTAGCTGGGATTACAGGCATATGCCACCATGCCCGGCTAATGTTTTATTTTTAGTAGAGATGGGGTTTCTCCATGTTGGTCAGGCTGGTCTTGAACTCTCGCACTTCAGGTGATCCACACGCCTCCCAAAGTGTTGGGATTACAGGAGTGAGCCACAGTGCCCTGCCTGTTTTGCATTTTTTAAATAGGCAATTCACATTAAATTCAGAAAATAAAACTTTTCTGTTTTCTTTCTTTTATTTTTGCAGAGTCTTACTCTGCTGCAATTCAGAAAACTATTTTCTTTTTTCTCTCTTTCTTTCTTTCCAGAACCTTGCTCTGTTGCCCAGGCTGGAGCACAGTGGCATGATCTCAGCTCACTGCAACCTCCACCACCCGGATTCTCCTGTCTCAGCCTCCCGAGTAGATGGGATCACAGGTGTATGCCACCACACCCAGCTAATTTTTTGTTGTATTTCTGGTAGAGACAAGGTTTCACCATGTTGGCCAGGCTGGTCTGGAACTCCTGACCTCAGGTGATCCACCCACCTCGGCCTCCCAGAGTGCTGGGATTACAGGCTTGAGCCATCGTACCCGGCCAAGGAAAGTCTTGCTACTTCTGCCTCCCAACTGCTCAGTTTCCCTTTCCAGAACAACCAATATTCTAAATAGGTTTTGTTTTCTGTTATGGTGAGGCGTACAACTCTGAGATATTTTAAGTATACTTAAGTAGCTACACATATGTATTCTCTAAGTCCCAAACTTAATACTTACCCAAAGAATAGCATAGCTTAACAGAAACATGTTCCTTACATTTTTAACTTTTTTAAACAATAGACTTGGCTGGGTTCGTGGCTCACACCTATAATCCCAGTATTTTGGGAGGCCAAGGCAGGAGGAGTGCTTGAGCCCCGGAGTTCAGCACCAGCCTGGGCAACATAGTAAAACCCTGTCTCTAAAAAGAAAAAAGAGATGGGGTTTTTCTGTGTCATCCAAGCTGAAGCGCAGTGGTACCCTACTGCAACCTTGCATTGAACTTCTGGGCTCAAATAATCTTCCCGCCTCAGCCTCCGGAGTACCTGGGACTATAGGTGTGTATCACTATGCCAGACTAATTCTTCATTGTTAGAAACGGAGCCTCACTATGTTGTCCATAATGTTCTCAAATTACTGGGCTTGAGTAATCTTCCTGTCTCAGCCCCTTGAGTAGCTGGGAATACAAGTGTGAGGCACCACACCTAACCTTTACTTTTTTTTTTCAACCACTAACTACTTCAAATCAACATTTTTTTTTAATGTAAAAATACATTTCATCAGCCGGGTGCCGTGGCTCACGCTTGTAATCCCAGCACTTTGGGAGGCCGAGGTGGGCATATCACATGAGGTCAGAAGCTTGAGACCAGCCTGACCAACATGGTGAAACCCCGTTTCTACTAAAAATACAAAATTAGCCGGGCATGGTGGCGCATGCCTGTAATCCCAGGTATGCAGGAGGCTGACGCAGGAGATCGCTTGAACCTGGGAGGCGAGTTTGTGGTGAGCTGAGATCACGCCATTGCAAAGATAGTCTTTTCAACAATTGGTGTTGAACATACACATGCAAAAATGAATCTAGCTGGGCGCAGTGGCTCAAGTCTGTAATCCCAGCACTTTGGGAGGCCGAGGCGGGTGGATCAAGAGGTCAAGAGATCGAGACCATCCTGGTCAACATAGTGAAACCCCGTCTCTACTAAAAATACAAAAAATTAGCTGGGCGTGGTGATGCTTGCCTGTAATCCCAGCTACTCGGGAGGCTGAGGCAGGAGAATGGCTTGAACCCAGGAGGCGGAGGTTGCAGCGAGCCGAGATCGGGCTATTGCACTCAAGCCTGGGTAACAAGAGCGACACTCCGTCTCAAAAAAAAAAAAAAAAAGAATCTACACCTTCACAAAAATTAACTCAAAACGGATCATAGACCTATATGTAAAATATAAAACTCCCAGAAAACAACATAGGAGAAAATCTAGATGATTCTGAATTTGGTAATGACTTTTTTTTTGAGATGGGAGTTTCGCTCTTGTTGCCCAGGCAGGAGTGCAATGGCGCAGTCTCAGCTCACTGCAACATCTGCCCCCTTCCCTCTCCGCCCCCTCACCGCCCCCACCACCTGTTCAAGCGATTTCTCCTGCCCCGCTTCCCCCACCCGGGTTCAAGCGATTCTCCTGCCTCAGCCCCCCGAGTAGCTGGCATGTGCCTGGCTAAGACAGGGTTTCTCTGTGTTGGTCAGGCTGATCTTAAACTCCCGACCTCAGGTGATCCGCCCGCCCTGGCCTTCCAATGTGATGGGATTACAGGTGTTAGCCAAGGCGCCTGATTTAAAGTGACATTTAAAAGGGAAAAAACAGCCAGTGCCTATATAATCCCAGAACACCAAAGGCAAGGTTCTTGAGAGAAATAATTTGTAAGATAGATCTCATTAGGTTGGGTGTGGTGGGATTAAGCCTTTAATCCCAGCACTTTGGAAGGCTGAGGTGGGCGGGTCACAAGGTCAGGAATTTGAGACCAGCCTGGGCAACCGGGAGAAGCCCATCTCTACTAAAAATTCAGAAATTAGCCGGGTGTGGTGGCTGGCGCCTGTAGCCCCAGCTGCTAGGGAGGCTGAGGCAGGAGAATCGCAACCCGGGAGGCAGAGGTTGCAGTGACCCGAGCCACTGCACTCCAGGCTGGGCGACAGAGCAAGACCCTGTCTCAAAAGAAAAAAAGCAAAAAACAACATTGTAATATATGGCCCCGGGTTTCATACGCCTGGACCCCTAACAAATGAACCCACTGCCACCCAGAGAACTGAGAACTACACTCTCCCCCATTCTTGTTTTGTTCTTAATTTCTTCCTGAGGAGCCTGGAGAGAGCCACACCCGTTGGCCAGACCCAGCGTTCTTTCCTGCTGAACTCCGTCTTTATTTTTATTTATTTATTTATTTATTTATTTTTTTGAGACGGAGTTTCGCTCTTGTTACCCAGGCTGGAGTGCAATGGCGCGATCTCGGCTCACCGCAACCTCCGCCTCCTGGGTTCAGACAATTCTCCTGCCTCAGCCTCCTGAGTAGCTGGGATTACAGGCACACGCCACCATGCCCAGCTAAGTTTTGTATTTTTAGTAGAGACGGGGTTTCACCATGTTGACCAGGATGGTCTCGATCTTTTGACCTCGTGATCCACGCGCCTCGGTCTCCCAAAGTGCTGGGATTACAGGCACGCACCACCGTGCCCAGCTAATTTTTTTTTTTTTGTATATTTTAGTAGAGACGGGGTTTCACCATTTGACCAGGATGGTCTCGATCTCTTGACCTCGTGATCCACCCGCCTCGGCCTCCCAAAGTGCTGGGATTACAGGCGTGAGCCGCCGCGCCCGGCAAACCCCGTCTTTATTAATGCTCCCCTTCCTCAACCAGCTGCAAATGAGAAACTGAAACCGTTTCTCCAAGATGGCGGACAGGAGAGTCAGCACGCGTCTCCCACGTGGAAAGACAGCGGTTCACGCTGTGACATTCCTCCACGGTGCCACACGGGATCGTGGCGGAAAACCACAGACCCTCGGAACGAAGCAGTGGGCAGCAGCCCACACCGAGAGGCGGACGGAACCCTCGGAGTGCGCAGAGCCGGAGACCAGAGCAGTGGCCGCCATGGCACGCCCGCCGGCCAAGGAGCGGGGCCACCCCGGCCCGGAGGAAGCCTCGCCCTGCAGGCCGGAGCCGCCGCGGCGAGTGGCGGGCGCGTGAGGAAGAGCGGCTCGGGAAGGGCTCGGCACGCGCTCCCGGACTCCCGCAGGGACGGGGGAAGCCATTCCCGATCCTACCTCACAGCGGACCTCTCGGAAGTCAGCCCGCTGACTCAGGCGATGGCCGCCGGTCAGGAGAAGCTCCCGGCTCAGACGCGCCCCACGATCGCCTGGAACCCGGGCGGCCTCCGCTGTGCAGAACCGAGGGTGGAGCCGGAAGTGCAGCGCAGCAGCTGGACGCTGCGTTCCTGGTGGCCGCTGGAGGGGCGTGGCCTCCACGCCGAGGCCGCTGCTCTCCGGGAAGGTTTGCGGCCTGGGACTTTGTTTGAGACGGAGTTTCGCTCTTGTTACCCAGGCTGGAGTGCAATGGCGCGATCTCGGCTCACCGCAACCTCCGCCTCCTGGGTTCAGGCAATTCTCCTGCCTCAGCCTCCCGAGTAGCTGGGACTACAGGCACGCGCCACCATGCCCAGATAATTTTTTGTATTTTTAGTAGAGACGGGGTTTCACCATGTTGACCAGGATGGTCTCGATCTCTTGACCTCATGATCCAGCTGCCTCGGCCTCCCAAAGTGCTGGGATTACAGGCATGCACCACCGTGCCCAGCTATTTTTTTTTTTTTTGTATTTTTTAGTAGAGACGGGGTTTCACCATGTTGACCAGGATGGTCTCGATCTCTTGACCTCGTGATCCACCCGCCTCGGCCTCCCAAAGTGCTGGGATTACAGGCGTGAGCCACCACGACCCAGGGCCTTTTTGAGTTCTGAGTGCAAGCTGCCTGGAACCTACCTAACTGTAGCTAGGGGAACACTGCGGGTGGGAGCTGTTGGGGGCTTACTGAAGCCTGCTACCCCCAACTCCCCATGCAGATTCTTTTGTCCCACAGGACAGCAGAGGCGGCTGTGCTCTTCCCTTGAACATTACTCCAGCAGCCAGGAAGCTGCCCTTTCATCCCCACTGTGGCCACGGCTTGTGTCGACATTTGGGGAGCCAGAGCATGGACTTGCCTGACCCAGCCCCCACCTGGCTTTGTCATCCACCCGCACAGGTGGTGTAACACAAGGGACAGGGACATTTAAGAGTGGAGCTCCTGCCGGGCGCGATGGCTCACGCCTGTAATCCCAGCACTTTGAGAGACCGAGACGGGTAGAAAACAAGAGGTCGGGAGTTCAAGACCAGCCTGATCAACCTGGAGAACCCCGTCTCTACTAAAAATAGAGAATTAGCTGGGCCTGGTGGCGCGCGCCTGTAATCCCAGCTACTCCAGAGGCTGAGGCAGGAGAATTGCCTGAACCCGGAGGCGGAGGTTGTGGTGAGTGGACATTGTGCCATTGCACTCCAGCCCGGATAACAAGAGTGAAACTCTGTGACATAAACCAAGCACAAACTCCGCTGCTACCACCACTGCTGGTGCTCTTTGGCAAGCACCAGTTCCTGGCTGGAGGCCAACCGGCGTAACCCAATACGTTTGCAGGCACAGTCACGCAGTGTTGAGGAAGAACAAAACTTTTTTTTTTTTTTGTATTTTTAGTAGAGACGGGGTTTCACCATGTTGACCAGGATGGTCTCGATCTCTTGACCTCGTGATCCACCCGCCTCGGCCTCCCAAAGTGCTGGGATTGCAGGCTTGAGCCACCGCGCCCAGCCCAGAACAAAACTTTTGTGTGACCTCGGCTGTGGCCATCGCCTGCATCACCCTGGCCAACCAGGAGGTCTTGAGTCTGTCCACATGCCCAGTACCTTACTACCACAGCTGGCATTTGAGGAAGCCAACACACTAAGCCATGTGTAACCAAGGAGATCTGAGTCTGTGTCACTCTCTTCCCACCCCCATCAGAGCTGGTGCTACTGGGAGACTTAACGTCAGGTCACATCTCGGGATCCCTTGCAGACATTCCCCAGCACCAATCTGGAGTGTGACAGCCCCACTGAGCAGCTAGACCCAGAGGAGCGGCAGTATTCACAGTAGTCTGGCCCTCAGGGACTGCTACTCCTAAGGGGAAGGGAAGCGTCCTACCTTAAGGGAGAACCCTTGTGGTACAAAAGAAACCAGGCGCCAGGACTTGAGTCCCCAGTATTTCCAATCGTGGGCAGTTTCTTTCAGCAGAGGCACAGGTTCAGTGGGAAAAGCCTGCGGCCCTACCCTAATACTAAGCATCCCTGGTACTGATGAAGGGTCTTGGAGAAGGGGGAGCTTCAGACATATCAGGAGCTTCCAGCATGAGAGCTTGGCCTGGGTGCATTCGTAGACAGCCTTTCTGGAACACTTCAGGGTGACTGCATCCCCACAGGAGGAGTGCCATCCAAGTTCAGGCTTGCATGAGAGGGAGAGTCGCAGTCCTTCTCTATGTGGAACAACAGCATTCCTGAAGATGAATAGAGATGCCTTTTTTTTTTTTTTTTTTTGAGACGAGGTTTTGCTCTTGTCTCCCAGGCTAGAGTGCAATGAAGTGATCTTGGCTCACTGCAACCTCCGCCTCCAAGGTTCAAGCAGTTCTCCTGTCTCAGCCTCCCAAGTAGCTGAGATTACAGGTGTCTGCCACCACGCCAGGCTAATTTTTGTATTTTTAGTAGAGATGGGGTTTCACCATGTTGGCCAGACTGGTCTCGAACTCCTGACCTCAGGTGATCCACCCTCCTCGGCCTCCCAAAGTGCTGGGATTACAAGCGTGAGCTACCTCGCCTGACCAGAGGTGCCTGTCTTATGGGAACAGCCAGAATGCTGGGTCAGGAGTGTAACTAGGAGGAAGACCCCCTTCCTGCTGACCTGGAAAGGGAGTTGAAAGGATTCCCTCTCTTCCCCCTGAAAAGACAGTGCATTGGTGGTGGAGGGGGAACAAAAAAAAAGACAGTGCATTTGGCTGAGAGCTTCTCCAGCTGCCTCTGTCAAGGGTGGGGTCTCTGCCCATCATTGGGGCATTGCATTTACCCACCTGCTTCAGCTGCAGCCAGTTTCTACTCATGGGTAGTTCCTACTGGCTTGAAGCCTGAACCGTTCAACCCAGTAAATAAAATACTGGGGAAAATTTTCTTTAAGTGCACATCCTGGGGAGTGAGGTAAGTTTCATGAGACCTGAGCTATTCCAGCCCCTCAACAGACAGACACTGAAATGACTTACACAGCTTGCACATTGCTACCACAACCAGCATGTGACAAAGCCATTGCACAAAGACTATCACCAAGGAATACACACAGAATCTTCATCACGGAAAGCACCCGGAGCCAAAGGTAAGTGGCAATAAACTGTAAGTACTAAAGTGACATCCTCAATGGGGAAATAAAAATAAAATTTAAGGCCGGGCACGGTGGCTCACACCTATAATCCCAGCACTTTGGGAGGCTGAGGCGGGTGGATCGGGAGGCCGAGAGATCGAGACCATCCTGGTCAACAAGGTGAAACCCCGTCTCTACTAAACATACAAAAATTAGCTGGGCTTGGCGGTGCGTGCCTGTAATCCCAGTTACTCAGGAGGCTGAGGCAGGAGAATTGCCTGAACCCAGGAGGTGGAGTTTGCGGTGAGCCGAGCTTGCGCCATTGCACTCCAGCCTATGTAACAAGAGCGAAACTCCGTCTCAAAATAAATAAATAAATAAAAATAAACAAATAAATAAAATTTAAAAACTTGGCTGGGCACAGTGGTTCATGCTTGTAATCTCAACACTTTAGGAGGCTGAGGCAGGTGGATTACTTGACCCCAGTGGTTTGAGATGAGCCTGGGCAACATAGTGAGACCCCATCTTGAAATTTAAAAGAAAAAAAAACAGGTTGGGTGTGTTGGCTCATGCCTGTAATCCCAGCACTCAGGGAGGTGGGTGAGTGCCTCAGCACTCACCTGAGGCATTCCAGAACAGTCTGGTCACTATGGTGAAAACCCATCTCTACTGAAAATACAAACATTAAGCAGGCTTAGTGGCACGTGCCTGTAGTCCCAGCTACTCAGGAGGTTGAGGCAGAAGAATTGCTTGAACCTAGGAGGTGGAGGTTGCAGTGAGCCGAGACTGCACCACTGCCCTCCAGCCTAAGCAACAGTGTAAGACTCCCTCTCAAAAAAATAAAAAAAAAAAATTAGCTGGGCATGGTGGCAGGCACTTGTAGTCCCAGCTACTCATGAGGCTAAGGCAGGAGAATCATTTGAACTTGGGAGGTGGAGGTTGCAGTGAGCAGAGATAGTGCCATTGCCCTCCAGCCTGGGTGACAAGGCAAGACTGTCTCAAAAAAAAAAAAAAACAGCAGTTCGGCAAAGTGGCCCAGGCATGTAATCTCAATGTAATCTCTGCACTTTGGGAGGCAGAGGCAGCCAGACACTTGAGTCCAGTAGTTGAGACATGCCTGAGCAACATGGAGAAACCCTGACTGTACAAAAAAATACAAAAATTAGCCAGGCATGGGGATGCACACCTGTAGTTCCAGCTACTCAGGAGGCTAAGGCAGGAGGATTATTTGAACCTAGGAGGCAGAGGTTGCAGTGAACTGAGATCATGCCATTTCACTCTAGCCTGGGTGACAGAGAGAGGCGTCTCAAAAAAAAAAAATCAGTCAAATAAAAAATAAATTCAAAAGTAGTTAATGAAATAAAGATATGATGCCCTTTCTGTGGAAAATTTAAAAGAAATAAAAATAAAGGGCCGGGCGAGGGTGGCTCACGCCTATAATTCCAGCACTTTGGGAGGCTGAGGCAGGTGGATCACAAGGTCAAGAGATCGAGACCATCCTGGTCAACATAGTGAAACCCAGTCTCTACTAAAAATACAAAAATTAGCTGGGCATGGTGGTGCGTGCCTGTAATCCCAGCTACTCAGGAGGCTGAGGCAGGAGAATTGCCTGAACCCAGGAGGCGGAGGTTTCGGTGAGCCAAGATCGTGCCATTACACTCCAGTCTGGGTAACAACAGCGAAACTCCATCTCAAAAAAAAAAAAATAAAAGAATAAAAAATAAAATTAAAGAAGTAGTTTAGGCCAGGAATGGTGGCTCATGCCTGTAATCCCAGCACTTTGGGAGGCAGGCGGATCACCTGAGATCAGGACAAGACCAGCCTGGCCAACACTGCAAAATCCCGCCTCCACTAAAATTACAAACTTAGCCAGGTATGGTGGCATGAACCTGTAGACCCAGCTACTCAGGAGGCTAAGGCAGGAGAATTGCTTGAACCCGGATGCAGAGATGACAGTGAGCCAGGATGGTGTCACTAAACTCCAGCCTGGGCAACAGAGCAAGATTCTGTCTCAAAAAAGAAAAGAAAAAAGAAATGAACAGAGTAACAGAGTCTCCATGAAGTATGAGTATGTAAAACCACCAACCTAAGAATTCTAAGAATTATACGTGTTCCTGAGGAAGAAGATGAAGTGAAATGTTTTGGCTGGAGCCGGGCACGGTGGCTCATGCCTGTAATCCCAGCACATTGGGAGGCCGAGGAGGGTGGATCACTTGAGGCCAGGAGTTCGAGACCAGCTTGGCCGACATGGTGAAACCCCATCTCTATGTTTAAAAAAAAAATGTAAAAGAAAAAAGAAATGTTTCGGCTCGGTGCAGTGGCTCACATTTGTAATCTCAGAACTCTGGGAGGCTGAGGTGGGCAGACCACTGAAGGCTGGGGGTTTGAGACTAGCCTGGCCAACATCATAAAACCGTGTCTCTACTAAAAATACAAAATTAGTCTGGGTGCAGTGGCTCACACCTGTAATTCCAGCACTTTGGGAGGTCCAGGCAGGCGGATCACCCAAGGTCAGGAGTTCAAGACCAGCCTGACCAACATGGTGAGACCCTGTCTCTACTAAAAATACGAAATTAGCCAGGCATGGTAGTGCATGCCTGTAATACCAGCTACTCAAGAGGCTGAGGCAGGAGAATCGCTTGAACCCGAGAGGCGAAGGTTGTTTTGCAGTGAGTCGAGATCATACTGCTGCACTCCATCGTAGATGACAGTGAGATTTTGTCTCAAAACAGAAGGCAAAAAGTTTAGAAAACCTACTTGAGAATAACTGAGAAAAAGTTGCCTGGCCTTGCTGGAAATTTAGACATCCAAATACAAGAAGTTCAACAAACTCCTAGGAGACTCATTGCAAAAAAGATATCACCAAGGCATATAGTCCTTAGGCTACAGAAAGTCAACATGAAGAAAGGAATTCTAAGCGTATAGAGACAAAAGCATCAGGTAACCTACAAGGGAAAACCTATCAGACTAACAGCAGACTGCTCAGCAGAAGGGATTGAGGTCCTGACTTTTTATTTATTTATTTATTTTGTTTTAAGATACAGGGTTTCACCATGTTTGTCAGGCTGGTCTTGAACTCCCGACCTCAAGTCATCTGCCCACCTCGGTCTCCCAAAGTGCTGAGATTACAGGCATGAGCCACTGCGCTTGGACTTTTTTTTTTTTTTTTTTAGATGGGGTTTCACCATGATGGCCAGGCTGATCTTGAACTCCTGACCTCAGGTGATCCACCCACCTCAGCCTCCTAAAGTGCTAGGATTACAGGCGTGAGCCACCGTGCCCGGCCCCGGCCTTTTTTTTTTTTTGGAGACCGAGTTTTGCTCTTGTTGCCTAGGCTGGAGTGCAATGGTGCAATCTCTGCTCACTGCAACCTCCGCCTCCCAGGTTCAAGCGATTATTCTGCCTCTGCCAACCAAGTAGCTGGGATTACAGGTGTGCACCGCCACACCTGGCCAATTTTTGTATTTTTAGTAGAGATGTACTTTCACCATGTTGGCCAGGCCTATCTCAAACTCCTGACCTCAAGTGATCCTCCCACCTTAGCCTCTGAAAGTGCGGGGATTACAGCCGTGAGCTACCACACTTGGCCAGTCCTATCTTTTTTTTCTTTTGGAAACAGAGTCTCACTCTGCCTCCTGGATTCCTGGACTCAAGTGATCCTCAGCCTCCCAGGTAGCTGGAACTACAGGTGAGCACCACCACACCCAGTTATTTTTTTGTATTTTTAGTAGAGACAGGGTTTTGCCATATTGACAGTCTGGTCTCAAACTCCTGACCTCAAGTGATCTGCCTGCCCTGGCCTCCCAAAGTGCTGGCATTGCAGGCATGAGGCACCGTGCCCAGTCTGAGGTCTTATCTTTAGTCTCCTTAAACAGAATAATTGTCAGCCAAGAATTTTGCATCCTGCTAAACTAAGTTTCATAAATGAAGGGGAAGCCGGGCACTGTGGCTCACGCCTATATTCCCAGCTCTTAGGGAGGCAGAGGCGGGAGAATGTCTTGAGCCCAGGAGTTCGAGACCTGCCTGGGCAATATAGTGAGACCCTGTTCTCAATTAAAAATAAATAAATAAATGAAGGGGAAATAAAGTTTTTCTCAGACAAGCAAATGCTGAGGAAACTTATTAGTGCTAGATCAGCCCTACAAGAAATCTTAAAAGGAGTTTTAAATCTTGAAATGAAAGGCTGATACGCACCAGAATAGAAACTCCTAAAAGCATAAAATAAATAGAACTTATAAAACAATAACACAGGTTCAGGTGCAGTGGCTCATGCCTGTAATCCCAGCACTTTGGGAGGCTGAGGTGGGTGGATCACAAAGTCAGGAGTTCAAAACCAGCCTGGCCAAGATGATGAAACCCCGTCTCTACTAAAAATACAAAAATTAGCTGGGCATGGTGGCGCATGCCTGTAATCCCAGCTACCTGAGAGGCTGAGGCAGAGAATTGCTTGAATCCAGGAGGCAGAGGTTGCAGCAGAGATCACACCACTGTACTCCAGCCTGGGTGACAGAGCAAGACTCCCTCTCAAAAGAAAACAAACAAACAATACAATAACATAATGAAGAAAACAAATTCATTAGCTAATAATCAACCTGATAACTATAACAGTGCCTTGTCTCAATATTAACATTGAATGTAAGTGGTCTAATTGCTCCACTTAAAACATACAGTGACTTACACCTGTAATCCCAGCACTTAGGGAGGCTGAGGCAGGCAGGTCACAAGGTCAAGAGATCGAGACCATCCTGGCCAATATGGGGAAACCCCATCTCTACTAAAAACACAAACATTAGCTGGGTGTGATGGCATGGGCCTATAATCCCAGCTACTCAGGAGCCTGAGGCAGGAGAATCGCTTGAATCCAGGAGGTGGAGGTTGCAGTGACCTGAGATCCTGCCACTGCACTCCAGCAGCCTGGGTGACACAGCAAGTCTCCATCTCAAAAAAAAAAAAAGACTACGAGCTCTTTAAAGGCAGCTATGTTGTCTTAATCCATTTTTGAATCCACAGTCCATCACGTAGCACAAAGTAGGATGTACTCAATATTTTAAAAATAGTAAGAAACTTTTTTAGAGCAGTTTCAAGGTTCATAGCAAAATTAAGCAGCAAGTACCGAGTTCTCATGTACGCCGACACCCACAGGCACAACCTTTACACTGTCTATCTCCTGCACCAGAACAGTGCATTTGTTACATAGAAGCTACATTGACACATCATCCTCACCCAAAGTCCATAGTTTACTTTAGCGTTCACTCTTGGGGTGGTGCATTCTGTTCTGGACAAATATATAATAATGCGTATCTATCTACCATTGTAATATCAATACAGAATAGTTTCATTACCTTAAAAATCCTGTGTTTACAGTAAGAACTGCAGCCACCCACACACAGATCCTTTGTTTACAGGAGGAACTGTAGTAAAAAAAAAAAATATCCTCTGTGCTTTGCCTAGTCATCCCTCCCACCTAATTCCTGGCAACCATTTTTTATCTTTTTTTTTTGAGGCAGAGTTTCACTCTTGCTACCCAGGCTGGAGTGCAATGGCGCGATCTCGGCTCACCGCACCCTCCGCCTCCTGGGTTCAGGCAATTTTCCCGCCTCAGCCTCCCGAGTACCTGGGATTACAGGCACGCGCCACCATGCCCAGCTAATTTTTTTGTATTTTTAGTAGAGACGGGGTTTCACCATGTTGACCAGGATGGTCTCGATCTCTTGACCTTCGTGATCCACCCGCCTTGGCCTCCCAAAGTGATGGAATTACAGGCCTGAGCCACCATGCCCAGCCCTCTTCCATCTTTGTTCTTAGCTTGAGAGTTCATTTCTATTTAGTGCTATATAATATTCCATTGTCTGGATGTATCACAGTTTATTCACTCACCTATGAATTCGGCTGGCACACAGGTTCACACCTGTAATCCCAGCATTTTGGGAGGCCAAGGTGGGTGAATCACTTGAGCCCAGGAATTTGAGACAGGCCTAAGCAACATGATTAACCCCATCTCAACACAAAATACAAAAAATTACCTGGGCGTGGTGGTACACACCTGTAGTTCCAGCTACTTAGGAAACTGAGGTGGGAGAATTGCTTGAGCCCAGGAAGTCATGGCAACAGTGAGGCCCTGTCTCAAAAAAAAAAAAAAAAAAAGAAGAAGCCCGGGCGTGGTGGCTCAAGCCTGTAATCCCAGCACTTTGGGAGGCCGGGGCAGGTGGATCACAAAGGTCAAGAGATCGAGACCATCCTGGTCAACATGGTGAAACTCCGTCTCTACTAAAGATACAAAAAATTAGCTGGGCACGGTGGCGCGTGCCTGTAATCCCAGCTACTCAAGAGGCTGAGGCAGGAGAATTGCCTGAACCCAGGAGGCAGAGGTTGCGGTGAGCCGAGATCACACCATTGCACTCCAGCCTGGGTAACAAGAGTGAAACTCCGTCTCAAACAAAAAAAAAGAAACCTGCCAAACTGTCTTGAAAGTGTGTATACCATGATGCATTTATACCACCAATGAATGAGAGCTCCTATTGCTCTGCCTCCTCACCAGCAACACTACACACATTAGAATGACCAAAATATCTTTTTAAAAAACTGTGGGCTAGGCACAGTGGCTTATGTCTGTAATCCCAGCACTTTGGGAAGCTGAAGCAGGCGGATCATGAGGTCAAGAGATTGAGACCATCCTGGCCAACACGGTGAAAACTCATCTCTACTAAAAATACAAAAATTAGCTGAGCGTGGTGGCACATGCCTGTAGTCCCAGCTATTCGGGAAGCTGAGGCAGGAGAATTGCTTGAACTGGGGAGGCAGAGGTTGCAGTGAGCTGAGATCGCGCAACTGCACTCCAGTTTGGTCAAGAAGAGTGAGACTCTGTCTCAAAAACAAAACAAAACAAAACAAAACAAAACAAAAAAACCTGTATTCTTGGGCTTGGTGACGGGCACCTGTAATCCCAGCTATTTGGGAGGCTGAGGCATGAGAATCACTCGAACTCGGGAGGCAGACATTGCAGTGAGCTGGGATCACCCCACTGCATTCAAGCTTGGATGACAGCAAGATTCTGTCTCAAAACAAAACAAGAAAAACAACTGTGGCCGGGCGTGTTGGCTCACGCCTGTAATCCCAGCACTTTGGGAGGAGGCAGGTGGATCACCTGAGGTCAGTAGTTTGAGACCAGCCTGGCCAACATAGCGAAACTTTGTCTCTACTAAAAATACAAAAAAAAAAGAAAAAAAAAATTAGCTGAGCATTGTGGTAGGCACCTGCAATCCCAGCTACTTGGAAGGCTGAGGCAGGAGGCCCGTTTGAACCCAGGAGGTGGAGGTTGCAGTGAGCTGAGATTGCACCATTGCACTCCAGCCTGGGTGACAGAGCAGGACTCTGTATGAAAACGAAAATAAAATAACAACACACACGCACACACATTAGATTTGGAAATAAAACTTAGGTTTTATCTGTTTGGCTCTAATTAGTATGCAAAAAGTCTTCTCTGTATTCATATAACAAGCATAGCATTGGCGTGTTCGTAAGGACAATAAAGGACTGGGTAATGATTACATCTACAGGTTGATTAGTAAGGAAACTAAATGAGGGAATTAGTTAAAAACCTAGAGAACCGTTTCCGGAAGTGTATCAATCTCTACTGATTAAAATGAATAACAACCGTTTGTTACTCTGTTTAGGAAGAAGTGGGCTAGAAGGTGCTTAATGTCCGACTATGTGTAAGATGAGCCTAAGTCAGAATTTAGATCTATGGTGCTGTCCTTATTCACTTGAAATGCTCTTACATATCCTACTAAGAAACCTTCTATTTAATTACTTAAAAACACTTTAACTTCATAAACTGTGGGCTGTTTGGACAGGTTGATTCAATTAGGAGTATACAAATAACCAATTTAACTATT
>CM052656.1:118899269-118910370 GCA_028533165.1 Leontopithecus rosalia | reverse complement strand
ATGATCCACCCGCCTCGGCCTCCCAAAGTGCTGGGATTACAGGCTTGAGCCACCGCGCCCGGCCAGGAAATTCTTAAAGGAAATTCTCATCAAGGAGTGTAGAACAGTGATTAGAGGGCTGGGTGCGGTGACTCAAGCCTGTAATCCCAGCACTTTGGGAGGCCGAGGCGGGTGGATCGTGAGGTCAAGAGATCTAGACCATCCTGGTCAACATGGTGAAACCCCGTCTCTACTAAAAATACAAAAATTAGCTGGGCATGGTGGCGCATGCCTGTAGTCCCAGCTACTCAGGAGGCTGAGGCAGGAGAATTGTCTGAACCCAGGAGGCGGAGGTTGCAGTAAGCTGAGATCGCGCCATTGCACTCCAGCCTGTGTAACAAGAGCGAAACTCCGTCTCAAAAAAAAAAAATAAATAAAAAAGAAACTCGATTAGAGAACAGATTCCACAAATTGCGGACTATGACTATGACCCCAGGTCTAGGCTGATCAAACGAAAACTTAAATTAGGTATTAACTAGGTCTGTCCTCTGATGTGCTAATTCTTCAAACAAAATTTTTAGAATCACTAAGATTATTATGTTTATCCTTGAGTATGCAAAAAGCATTTTGATAAGACGCTGAGAAGGAAAACAGGAAAGAAGGTGATAAACAGGTCTGAGAATGTTTCTAGAAGTAAATTTCCAGTTCAATACCGTTCTTAGATCCATCATCTTCTTAGTTTTCCTCAAGGTTACATATGAAGCTATTGTTGAAGATTCGGGTGTTGGTGATTTTGTTCTTGGAGGGACTACCCCAACGGGAAAATGCGAACCTAAAAATTAAAACAGCAGTAAGTTCTACAAAAAAATCTTTCATAAAGCATTGCTTTCTTTTAACTTAATTAATTTCTGACCCTTTTAAAATCATAAAGCAAATTTACCTAAAAAGTCAAGGCCGGGCATGGGGGCTCATGCCTGTAATCCCAGCACTTTGGGAGGCTGAGGCAGGTAGATAACCTGAGGTCAGGAGTTCAAGACCAGCCTGGCCAACACGGTGAAACCCGTCTCTACTAAAAAAAAATTAGAAAAATTAGCCAGGCATGGTGGCAGGCGCCTGTAATCCCAGGTACTCAGGAGGCTGAGGCAGGAGAATCGCTTGAACCCAGGAGACGGAGGTTGCAGTGAGCCAAGATTGCCCCACTACACTCCAGCCTGGGTGACAGAAAGAGATTCTAACTCAAAATAAAATGAAATAAAACAGAGTCAAAATCAGTCAATAATACCACCAGATAAATGTAGGGTTACATTTTAAAATAAAACTCTGCTCAGGTATGGTGACTGATGCCTGTAATCCTAGCACTTTGGGAGGCTGAGGCGGGAGGATCACTTGAGCCCAGGATTTTGAGACCAGCCTGAGTAATAGAGTGAGACTTTTCTCTACAAAAATTGAAAGAAAAAAAAAATTAGTTGGGCATGGTTGGTTCATGCCTGTAATCCCAGAACTTTGGGAGGCCGAGGCAGGCGGATCACGAAGTCAGGAGATCAGACCATCCAGGCCAACATGGTGAAACCCTGTCTCTGCTAAAAGTACAAAAAAAATTAGCTGGGTGTGGTGGCGTGTGCCTATAAACCCAGCTATTTAAGAGGCGAGGTTGAAGAACGGCTTGAATCTGGGAGGCGCAGGCTGCAGTAAGCCAAGATCGCGCCACTGTACTCCAGCCTGGGTGACAGAGTGAGACTCCATCTCGCAAAAACAAAAAAAGAGAATAATTCTACAGATCAGCCTATGACATTTTTAAGAACATTAATTACAACAAGCCCTCTTTTGACCAGGCGCCATGGCTCATTGCCTATAATTCCAGGGCTCTGGGAAGCCAAGATGGGAGGATCGTCGCTCGAGGCCAGGAGTTTGAGACCAGCCTGCTCAACGTAGAGACCCCATCTCTGTTTTTTTTTAAAAAAGCCCCCCTTTGTCACACTGATACATCTCTATCATCATCCTAACAAGTTAGTTCAACCTAAATGTCCTTAATTTCTGCTTGACTTTTAAAAATTATACAATATTGCCTCAAAAAAGTAGCCACTAACAATGTTAAAACAGCTAACTACAGGTACTCGTTTTCACTTTCGCTTCTATATTTTTCCTTTTCTTTTCTTTTGAAATGGAGTCTTGCTCTCTTGCTCAGGCTGGAGTGCAATGGCACAAACTCAGCTCCCTGCAACCTCTGCCTCCTGGGCTCAAGCAATCCTCCCCCCTCAGCCTCCTAAGTAGCTGGGGCTAAAGGCATGCGCCACCAAGCCTGGCTAATTTTTTATTTTTTTGTAGACAGAATCTTGCCACGTTGCCCAGGCTGGTCTTAAACTCCTGGGCTCAAGCAATCCTCCTACCTTGGCTTCCTGAAGTGCGAGGATTACAGGTGTGTGCCACTATGCCCAGCCAACTTTCTTTTTTCTCTCTGAGACGGAGTTTTGCTCTTGTTGCCCAGGCTGGAGTGCAATGGTATGATCCTGGCTCAATGCAACCTCTGCCTTCTGGGTTCAAGCAATTCTCCTGCCTCTGCCTCCCTAGTAGCTGGGACTACAGGCATACGCCACCACACCCGGCTAGTTTTGTATTTTTAGTAGAGACAGGGTTTCACCACGTTGGTCAGGCTGGTCTGGAACTCCTGACCTTAGGTGATCTGCCTCCAAAAGTACTGGGGTTACAGGTGTGAGCCACTACCCCCAGCCTCAGCCAATCTTCTTAAGTAAAGCATTCAGTCCAATTATATTTGTTGCAATTGGCAGTTATTTAGATTTATTTGTACCAACGCATTTTTTCCAACTTCTTTTCTTTTTTGGATTATCTTTCTCTCCTTCCTTTTGTCTCCCTACTAGTTTTCAAGCCATACAGTCTTTTTTTTTTTTTTAAACAGAGTCTTGCTCTGTTATTCAGGCTGAAGTGGAAAAGGGATAATCACAGCTCTCTGCAGTCTTGACAATTTCTTTTATCTTATACCCTAGCATGCATACTTAAACTTATGAAAGCTGAAAGTTAATCAAGATGATTACCATGATTCAGAAGGAAACAAAGACGTTAAAGCATATTAACACCAATAAACTTTCTCCTGATTTACACGCTATTGTTGTCAAATAGTTGTATGCTTTTAAAAAAACCAAATACTTTTTTTTTTTAGACGGAGCTTCACTCTTGTTGTCCAGGCTGGAGTGCAGTGGCACAATCTGGGCTCACCACAACCTCCGCCTCCCAGGTTCAAGCGATTCTTCTGTCTCAGCCTCCCAAGTAGCTGGGATTACAGGTATGTGCCACCATGCCCAGCTAATTTTTGTATTTTTAGTAGAGACAGGGTTTCACCATGTTGGCCAGGATGGTCTCAATCTCTTGACCTTGTTGATCCACCTTCCTTGGCCTCCCAAAGTGCTGTGATTACAGGTGTGAGTCACTGTACTTGGCCCCAAATACCTTTTGGGTATTTGGCCAGGCTGGTCTGGAACTCCCGATCTTGGGTGATCCACTTGCCTCTGCCTCCCAATGTGCTGGGATTACAGGCGTGAGCCACCACTCCCGGCCTGGTGTATTTTAGTAGAGATGGGGTTTTGCCCTGTTGGCCAGGCCTGTCTTGGATGCCTGACCTTAGGTGACCCACCCACTTTGGCCTCCCAAAGTGCTGAGATCACAGATGTGAGCCATTGCGCCTGGACTATTTTTATCTATTTATTTTGAGACGGAGTCTTGTTTTGTTGCCCAGGCTGCAGTGTAGTGGTGTGATCTCGGCTCACTGCAGCCTCTACCTCCTGGGTTCCAGCGATTCTCCTGCCTCAGCCTCCTGGGTAGCTGGGATACAAGCACGCACCGCCACTCCCAGCTGTCTTTTATTATTAGCATTTATTTATGGCACTTGGAATGAATATTGTAGAAATAGTATTAAAAAAAAAGAGTGCTTCCTCATACCTAGCTGAGACAACATGTATCATTTATGGGCCATTTTATCTTTTACTATCTGAAAATTTCTTAACTCAGAAACCCATCAGATTCCAAAGGTTTCAGATAAAGGGTTGAACTCATATATGTAATGAGTCAACATGTAAATGGAATTTACTGTTATTTTAGCAGTAAATGGTCTTCAAAAAACAAAAAACAAGAGGTAAAACATATTACAAATGCCGACCTTTAACAACTGAAGTTTCTATCTCTGAAACAGGTTCTGATTTTTCTTCTCCATTAGATTCATCGACTTCTGCCACTGTTGTTAACTCTGGTTCACTCTTGTAGAGTCTATAATCTGGACCCTGGAAAGGAAGACATGTAATTACACAAAAAGAACTGCTAAAAGTTTCTTTTAAAATGCTTCCTGCTAAAGACACAAGTCAAACTCTAAAAGTTAGTACCCCTAGTGAGCCATCTGGGATATATACCTATGTCACAACTACATGGAAAGAAGAAATTTGAAAAATTTTTAAGTGGCAAAAGTTTGTTTTAATGAAGAATATTTTTGGCTGAGTAAGGTAGCTCACAACTGTAATCCCAGCACTTTGGGAGGCCAAGGCGGGTGTATCACCCGAGGCCAGGAGTTTGAGACTAGCCTGGCCAACATGGTGAAACCCTGTCTCTACTAAAAATACAAAAATTAGCTGGGCATGGTGGTGCACGCCTATAATCCCAGCCATTTGGAAGGCTGAGGCAGAAGAATCACTTGAACTCAGGAGGTGGAGCTTGCAGTGAGCAGAGACTGCGCCACTGCTCTCCAGTCCAGGCAATAGAGTTAGACCCTGCCTCAAAAAAAAAAAAACAAACAAAAAAAACCCCACAAAAAACAGTATTTCTGTTTCTCTTAGGAACAAAGCCACATTTTTATCATGAAATAATTGAGGGCTAAAAATAATTATATTAACTCAATAAATTTTCATTCAGAAGGTGGTGTAAGTGAGGCCCATCCCAGCACTGACATTCTTGTCACAGACTTTTTGTTGTTCTCAAATTTGCTCAATTCTTATTTCCTTATTCTCTTTGCTTATTACGTCCTACATTATTTGCCTAACCCTGAACATATTTCCCATTTTCAAGGGTGACATCTGTCCTTAGTGACACCCTCAGAAATACTCTCTGAATAGTTTTCCTCGACCAAAATGCCCACATCTCAGCCCCTTTACTATTCCTACCAACGGTCTTCTTCTTTCTCCCTTCTTTCTGATCTAAGGTATAATTTTGCCTCTCATATCCTGAAACGATATAGGGCTCCTTCATCCTGGGGAAAGTTACCACTTTATGAAAATATGAAAATGCTATGAGATTATGAAATATTAAAATTATAAAAATATTAAAAATGAGAATAGCAAAACCAAAACAGGAAAGACACAAATGATAAAATTATATATAAACCAAAAACTGCTGGCTAAAATGAGGTTATAAAGATTTAAATAAAAAAAATTTTGAGTGTAAAATAAATTTTCAAAAATGAGAGGACATGTATGATTGATTATTCTGTGGCTATTCCAGCCACTTACACAGTGAGATCCATTTCTTGGATATCCTTGAACTTGATATATCTTCTTTTCTTCAGGCAGATGAACTGGGCCCCTGCTATAACAGAGCAAGGAGCTGCTATCACTGGGCAGAGGGGGGATTATGGGAGGCTGCTCTGTAAAGTCATAGGACCGAGGAAGTGGAGGACGAGGTGGGACTACTTCCTCTTCCTAAAGATTGTAGAACAGTCACCTTATTTAGATAAGCAGATTGAATTAAGCATACCTAAATTCTTTGCAATGGTATATTAACTTAAATTTACTTTAAGATACTAAAAGGGACACTGCCAAGCCAAAAGTCTAATAATAAAAAGTACAATTCACAATTTTTATCATAGCCAATAATGGGAATTTAACATAAAATTATATCTAATTCTTTCCTGTGACATATAGGTTAGCTTCACACTGAACATTGAAAGAGACTGCTATGTAAAACTAATTACTGGGTTTCATTTTGAAACTAGAAGGAAAAAACTGATTTTAAAATCCTACTCCTATTTTCAATTTACCTTATTTATGGATTCATTTTGTAGAGATGGGGTCTCACTATACTGCAGTGGTTTGATCACACATAGCTCATTACACCCCTGAACTCCTGGGCTCAAGGGATCCTTCTGCCTCAGCTTCCCAAATAGCTAGCACTAGACGAACAGCACGCCTGGCTCAGCTTTGAATGTTTTGTAGAGACGAGGGTCTTGCTATGTTTAGCAGGCTGCTCTCAAACGCCTGGGCTCAAGCCAGCCTCCTGCCTTGGCCTCCTAAGGTGCTGGGATTATAGGCATGAGCCACTGGACCTGGCCCCACATTTTTAAGAGAGGAAAAAAAAAGTCATCTCTTTGACTGGCTTTTATACAAAATTCAAAATAACAGATTCTTTTGGTTAGGTTGACAGTATCTCTTTGTAGTTATTTCTTTTTGCTATGATGACACACAGTCAAGTTATCTATCAATCACTCTTTAAATTTTACATAAGAAACAATAAGTATTCAAAAAATACTTAGATTAGAAAAAGTACAATGTTAAAGTTCTAACAGATAAAAAGCAGAGATTCCATTTTTTTGCATTAAAAAAGGGAAGAAAAATCATATATTAGAAGCACCAAATTACTGACCCAATAAAATTTCAAGATTAAAACAACACCTATTCAATATATTTTAAAAATATTTTTGTTACTAAGATGACAGAAGACAATTACTTCTAGTTCATGTCTGAGCATTAAAAGTAATTTATAGTTAGAAAAACAATCCAAACTTACCTCATTTTTGTACTTAACTGTTGAGAAAGGCTTTGATCCTAACATACCTAGAAATGTTAGAAAACGCAGCTATATTAAACAAATCTAATACTATAAAAAAAACACTTTTTTTTAAGTTTTTCTATGAGGACAATGGTTATTCTTTTTTTTTTGAGACAAAGTCTCACTCTGTTGCCCAAGCTAAAGTATAGTGGTGTGATCTCAGCTCGCTGCAACCTCCGCTTCCTGGGTTCAAGCAATTCTTGTGCGTCAGTCCCCCATAGCTGGGACTAGAGGTGTGCACCACCATACCCAGCTAATTTTTGTATTTTTAATAGAGGTGGGGTTTCACCATGTTGGCTGGGCTGGTCTCGAACTCCTGACCTGAAGTGATCCACCTGCCTCAGCCTCCCAAAGTGCTGGGATTACAGGCATGAGCCACCACATACAGCTAAAAAAAATCAATTTATTTATTTCCTTTTTTCTGAGATGGAGTTTTGCTCTTGTTGGCCAAGCTGGAGTGCAGTGGCGTGATCTCGGCTCACTGCAACCTCCGCCTCCTAGGTTCAAGCAATTCTCCTGCCTCAGCTTCCTGAGTAGCTGGGATTACAGGCGTGTGCCACCATGCCTGGCTAATTTTTGTATTTTCAGATGGGGTTTCACCATGTTGGTCAGGCTGGTCTCAAATTCCTGACCTGATCCACTTGCCTCGGCCTCCCAAGTGCTGGGATTACAGGTATGAGCCACCACTCCTGGCCAAAATAATAATTTCATTTCATGTATTTTTTTTTAAATTTATTTTTATTTGTTTTGAGACAATGTCTCTCTCTGTTGCCCAGGTTGGAGTACAGCGGTGAGATCTTGGCTCACTGAAACCTCCACCTCCTGGGTTTAAGAGATTCTCTTGCCTCAGCCTCCCAAGTAGCTGAGACCATAGGTGTGCACCACCACACCTGACCAATTTTTGTAATTTTTTTTTTTTTTTTAGTAGAGCTGGGATTTCGTCATGTTGGCCAGCCTTGCCTTGAACTCCTGACCTTGTGATCTGCCTGCCTTGGTCTCCCAAAGTGCTGGGATTACAGGCATGATCCACCTCGCCTGGCCACATCTCTTGTATTTTAAATGAAGTGTTCAGTTTCTAATCATTCACTTACTGTTTTCTTTTTTTTTTTTTTGGTTTTTTTTTTAGAGACAAGAGTTTTGCTCTTGTTACCCAGGCTGGAGTGCAATGGCGCGATCTCGGCTCACTGCAACCTCTGCCTCCTGGGTTCAGGCAATTCTTCTGCCTCAGCCTTCTGAGTGGCTGGGATTACAGGCATGCGCCACCATGCCCAGCTAATTTTTTTTTTATCTTTAGTAGAGACAGGGTTTCACCATTTTTACCAAGATGGTCTCGATCTCTTGACCTCGTGATCCACCCACCTCGGCCTCCCAAAGTGCTGGGATTACAGGCTTGAGCCACCGCGCCCGGCTCACTTACTGTTTTCAGAACTGGAAACCAATTACATTAAAAAAGAAAAAATATATTTAGTTTAAACAAGAGTATGGGGAATTGGGTTTTCTCAAACATCGCTGGTGTTAATATACTTTGAAATACCCCTTCAGGAGGGCAGTCTGGCTGCAGCTATCAAAACGGAAAATGTGTGCTTACTTCTTACCTTTCGAAAGTACGAACATACGTGTTTAGTTACATGTATTAACAATGTTCATTATGGCATGGCTTATGACAGCAAAAATAAAATAACTCTGGAAACCACATACATTATCCATCAATATGGTAATTGATAAATAAATTATAATAGTTCCCTTACACAATGTATTCTTATACTGTATTGTTAGAATAAAGCAAATTTTTGAAAAATAGGTATAGCAAGATTCCAGTTTTTGTTGTGAGGGTAAAACTTCTGAAGCATAAACATTGTGGGTATTTGTAATTATCCACACAAGACAGTAATTATTTTTGTTGAGGTGTGCTTGACAGAGCTTTTGCTTTGTACTTTATAAACCTGTGCTCTGATTCAATATTAAAAGAAGAGTCCTCTTCAGAAAAATTCATTAAAATAACAAAAGGAACTCAATTACATGTGTCATTCCATTTAGACGTTCAGTCACGTGCCGCATACCAATGTTCTGGTCAGCAACAAACTATATATACAACAGTATTCCCATAGGATTATAATGCAGCTGAGAAATTTCTTTTTAAATTTTTTTTTGAGACAGAATCTCACTCTGTTGCCCATGCTGGAGTGCAGTGGTGTGATCGTGGCTCACTTACAACCTCCACCTTTTGGGTTCAAGATTCCCCTGTCTCAGCTTTCTGAGTAGTTGGGACGATAGGCATGCGCCACCATGCTTGGCTAATTGTTTTTTTGTATTTTTAGTAAAGACAGGGTTTCACCATGTTGGACAGGCTGGTCTTGAACTCCTGATCCCAGGTGACCTGCCTGCCTCAGCCTCCCAAAATGCTGGGATTAAAGGTGTGAGCCATTGCACCCAGCCAGAGCTGAGAAATATGTATTGCCTAGTTGTAACCTTCATGTCATAGTGCAACACATTACCTTTTCTACGTCTACGTATACAAATAACGTTGTGTTACAACTGTCTGTAGTATTCAGTACATACAGTCACATGCTGGTTTGCAACCTAGAAGCAACGGGCTATCCTAATAACCTAGGTGTGTAGCAGGCCATATCGTGTAGGTTTAAGTGCACTGTGATTGCGCAGCACAGTGACCTAGCAATGCATTTCTCAGATAATCTCACTGAGTGACACATGACTGTAATACTGTGGTCAGTCACAAAATAAAATGCAAAGCTAACTTACCTATTTCTGTAGTGCCTCTTTGCTGCTTGTGTTTACTCAGTCCTTCCATGACATCTTGAATTCTCCACAGTTCTTTCTGAATCTGTGCTCGCTGAATTCCTGCTGATTCCGTCTGCCAGTAAAAACGGACAGACCACGTATAAGAAAAAAGTCATTTACTGAAGTTAAATTATTATATGTTAATTTTTTTTTTTTTTTGAGATGGAGTCTCGCTGTTGTTACCCAGGCTGGAGTGCAATGGTGCGATCTTGGCTCACTGCAACCTCTGCCTCCCGGGTTCAGGCAATTCTCCTGCCTCAGCCTCCTGAGTAGCTGGGATTACAGGCACGCACCACCGTGCCCAGCTAATTTTTGTATTTTTAGTAGAGACGGATTTCACCTTGTTGACCAGGATGGTCTCGATCTCTTGACCTCGTGATCCACCTGCCTCAGCCTCCCAAAGTGCTGGGATTATAGGTGTGAGCCACCATGTCCAGCCTATTATATATTAATTATATAAATTATGTATTTTAAAAACGAGAATTGCAGTGAATTGCGTGTGACGAATATTTAATGATTGATGTGACTCTCCCAATTTTGCAACTCCAGTGGCAAATATAAAAGACTAAGCAGAGGAAAAAAAATACTTAATTTTCATACTTAAATATAATATTTTAAATCTTTCCAATAAGCTTTGTCTTACATTATTTATGATCCCAGGAAGGCATATTGATTAAAAGGGACCAAAAATGGAAAATACAAACAGAGAAAATGAAAACAGAATAGAAACAAATGCCAAACTAAAAAGCCACTTCTAGGAGGGGGAGATGGGGAAAGGGTAAGAAATGGAAGCTATGCTAACTTCCTAAGTTCTGGAATATAAAAACAAAAACAAAGGGACAACTAATGAAATATATCCAGATGAGTTTTAGATTAAACTCTTGTTTAAATGTTGTTGTTGCTGTTGTTTTCTAAGACGAAGTCTTGCTCTGTCGCCCAGACTAAAATGCGGTGGCAAGCTTTCAGTTCTGTAGCTTCTGCCTCTTGGGCACAAGCGATTTTGCTGCCTCAGCCTCCTGAGTAGCTGGGATTACAGGTGCATGCCATAATTTTTGTATTTTTAGTAGAGATGGGGTTTCATCATGTTGGCCAGGCTGGTCTCGAACTCCTGACTTCAGGTAATCCGCCTACCTAGGCCTTCCAGAGTGCTGGGATTACAGGCATGAGTCACCATGCCTGGCCACAGTTTAAATGTACTTGTAAGATAAATTTTTAATTTTAGAATTTACATTTATCACTGCCATTTTTATTCTATTCTAAGTCATATCCAGCTTCCAACTTTTAATACTCCATTACATGCCCTCAGGTTAAGTACCCTAACTGAAACCAAGATAAGATTACATTGGTTTTCTCTGAGATTCTATTAGAACTCTATGACTCTTATTCATAAATAAGGTAACAATAACACCAATCTGGATAATAATAAAACTATTCTAGGAATGTAACTTCATTTTATTTTTTTTTTTTTTTTTTTTTTTTTTTTTTTTTTTTTTTTTTTTTTAAG
>CM052656.1:118886088-118899169 GCA_028533165.1 Leontopithecus rosalia | reverse complement strand
CCTCCCAAAGTGCTGGGATTACAGGCTTGAGCCACCGCGCCCGGCCATTTTATTTTTTATTTTTTGCGAGACGAAGTCTTGCTCGGTTGCCCAGAGTTAGAATGCAATAGTGCGATCTTGGCTCACTGCAACCTCCACCTCCCAGGTTCAAGCAATTTTTCTGCTTCAACCTCCTGAGTAACTGGGATTATAGGCACACACCACCATGTCCGGCTAATTTTTGAATTTTGACTAGAGACAGGGTTTCACCATGTTGGCCAGGCTGGTCTCAAACTCCCAACCTTGTGATCCGCCTGCCTTGACCTCCCAAAGTGCTGGGATTATAGGCGTGAGATACCATACCCAGTCCACTTTATTTTTATTGATTGATTGAGACAGAGTCTTGCTCTGTCACCAGGCTGGAGTGCAGTGGCATGATCTTGGTTCACTGTAACTTCCGCCTCCTGGGTTCAAGTGATTCCCCTGCCTCAGCCTACCAAGTAGCTGGGCCTACAGGCACGCGCCACCACGCCTGGCTCATTTTTTGTATTTTAGTAGAGATGGGGTTTCACCATGTTGGCCAGGATGGTCTCGATTTCATAACTTCGTGATCCACCCACCTCAGCCTCCCAAAGTGCTGGGATTACAGGTGTGAGCCACCATATCTGACCCACTTTATTTTAAAAAATAGGGAATGGTGTACAAAAACTGTCACATCACCTAGAACAATATTTTCTTTCACTGAGTATCAATTATTAATGACTATAGATATTATAATGTAATCAGTATTACATCAATTTGCTATAAAGTCCTCTAAGGGGTAGAAATATAGTTTCAGCCAGGCACAGTGGCTCACACCTATAATCCCAGCACTTTGGAAGGCTGAGGTGGGCAGATTGCTTGAGCTAAGGAGTTCAAGACCAGCCTGGGCAACATAGAAAAATCCCATCTCTACCAAAAATACAAAAACTTAGTTGGGGGAGGTGGTGCATGTCTGTGGTCCCAGCTACTTGGGAGGCTGAGGTGAGAGGATCACTTGATCCTGGGGGAAGAGACTATAGTGAGCAGAGATTGTGCCACTGTACTCCAGCCTGGGTGACAGAGTGAGACTCTTGTCTCAGGGGAGAAAAAAAATAAATACATTTTCAAAGTCTTTCAAGCACTTGGGAGTTGATTAAAAGATTCAAAAAAAAAAAAAAAAAAAGGAAAAAAAAACACTCAAGAAAAAAGAGTCTATAAGCCTGAAGACTGAACTAATGCAGCTCCAAAAAGGCACTGCATGACCTAAGTTATCCAGTTTTCCAAGCTACAGCCTAGAAGCATCAAAAAGTAAAAAAGGGAAAGTACTCACGCAAGAGCCAAACACAGTGACAGCCCAGAGCTATAAATACTGACACAGAGGATGGGAAGATCACTATAAATAACAGATCTTACACATCTACACACAACATGCATTACTTTTTCATAAAATTTAAAAGAGATATATGTATACACACATTTTTGCCAATTTGGAAGGGTATATAATGCAAATCTAATTTTTGTTTTATTTGCATTTCCCTAGTTACTACTGACTTTGAACTATATTTTTTATTTTTTTCCTTTTTTGAGACCAAGTTTCACTCTGTTACCCAGGCTGGAGTGTAGAGGTACGGTCTTGGCTCACTGCAACCTGTCTCCTGGGTTCAAACAATCCTCCTGCCTCAGCCTCCCAAGTAGCTGGAATTACAGGTGTGTGACACCACACCCAACTATTTTTTTTGTATTTTAGTAGAGACGAGCTTTTGCCATGTTGACCAGGCTGGTCTCGAACTCCTTACCTCAAGTGATCCACCTGACTTGGCCTCCCAAAGTGCTGGGATTACAGGGATGAGCCACTGTGCCTGGCCAGCTCTGAACTATTTTTCAAACACTTGATAGTCATTTGCGTTTTCCTATGATTAGTTACTTATATCCTTTGTCTGTTTTTCTAATGGACTATTTCTCCAAATCAAAAAGAAGAACTTCCTTGCAAATCTAGATAGTCATCCCTTGTTAAATTTTTGAGGTCAAACATACATTTTCCCAGAAGGTCATCTTTTTTACTTTGTCTACGTTGCCTTCACTGAGGGCAAGTCTTTAATTGATAAAGCCAGAGGTTGTTCAACAATTGCCTCTCTCTCTGCTTTGTGGATATTCATGGTCTGCTGCTAAACTGTTCTGTTCCATTGGTCTATTTCTTTCCTGTACTATGTTTAACACTATACTTTTACATTATGTTTCCTTGTTTATTTATTTAACAAACATACAGGGCATTTTATGTGCCTGGTTTTATTCTACATACGAAAATATAAACATATTTATTCTCATAATAGCCTAGTAGGAGTAAGTATTATTATTTTATTTTATAGTTGTGGAAACTGAGACCCAGAGTTGTTATGTAATTGGTCTAAGCCTGTAGCTGATTACTGACAGTATAACTTTAGTGTCCAATACAGAAGTCCCAGTCACATGTGGCCATTTAAACTGGCCGGGCATGGTGGCTCACACCTGTAATCCTGGCACTTTGGGAGGCTGAAGTGAGTGAAATCACCTGAGCTTGGGAATTTGAGACCATCATAGCTAACACGGTGAAACCCTGTCTTTACTGAAAATACAAAATTAGCTCGGTGTGGTAGTAGGTGCCTGTAATACCGGCTCCTTGGGAGGCTGAGGCAGGAGAATTGCTTGAACCTGGGAGGCGGAGGTTGCAGTGAGCCAAGATCGCACCACTGCACTCTAGCCTGGGTGACGGAGCGAGACTCCGTCTCAAAAACAACAACAAACAAACTGGACTTGGTGACGCATGCCTGTAATCCCAGCACTTTTTTTTTTTGAGTTTCCCTTTGTCGCCCAGGCTGGCATACAGTTTTGTGATTCTCCCGCCTTAGCCTTCCAAGTAGCTGGGAGCACAGGTGTGTACCACCACACCCAGCTAACCTTTCTATTTTTAGTAGAGGTGGGGTTTCACCATGTTGGCCAGGCTGGTCTCAAACTTTCATCATCAAGTGATCCTCCCACCTTGGCCTCCCAAAGTGCTAGGATTAACGCGTGACCCACTGTGCCCTGCCTATCCCAGCACTTTGGAAGGCTGAGCTGGGAGGATGACTTGGGCCCAGGGATTCAAGGTTTCAGCCAGGATCATACTACTGCACTGCAGCCTGGGTAACAGAACAAAACCCTGATTCAATAATTAAATAAATACATTTAGATATTCAACACAAATATGACTGCATAGTCACAATAGTCACATTTCACATGCCCAGCAGCTACATGAGGCCAGTACTACACTGGACAGCACAGATAGAGGGTAGCTGATTTTTCTGACTCGACCTTACTAATTTTTTTTTCTTTTGAGATGGAGCCATACCGTTGTTGTCCTGGCTGGAATACAACGGTATCATTTTGGCTCTCTGTAACCTCCACCTACCAGGTTCAAGTGATTCACCTGCCTCAGCCTCCCAAGCAGCTGGGATGACAACAGGTGTGTGCCACCACACCCAGCTAATTCTGTATTTTTTAGTAGAGATGTGGTTTCACCATGTTGGTCAGGCTGGTCTCGAACTTACTGATGTTTTATTCATTGTATTGATTTGTCTGTTAAGTCCATGCATTTCCAACTAAAATGATCAAATTTACCTTGGGTCATAAGCATAATTTAACTTAAATTATTTTCTTAAACATATATCATATCTGTTCCTCAGAGCAACATTTTAAGACAAGTATTATTATTTCCTTTTTTTTTTGAGACAGAGTTTCACTCTTATTACCCAGGCTGGAGGGCAATGGCGTGATCTCGGCTCACCGCAACCTCCACCTCCTGGGTTCAGGCAATTCTCCTGCCTCAGCCTCCCGAGTAGCTGGGATTACAGGCACGCGCCACCATGCCCGGCTAATTTTCGTGTTTTTAGTAGAGATGGGGTTTCACCATGTTGACCAGGATGGTCTCGATCTCTTGACCTCGTGATCCACCCGCCTCGGCCTCCCAAAGTGCCGGGATTATAGGTGTGAGCCACCGTGTCTGGCCTATTATTTCTTTTTTTTTTTTTTTAAAGACAGCGTTGCTCTGTCACCCAGGCTGGAGTACAGTAGTGTGATCTTACCTCAGTGCAACCTCCACCTCCTGCGTTTAAGTGATTTTCCTGCCTCACCCTCCCAAGTAGCTGGGATTACAGACAGATGCCTGTCACTACACCTGGCTAATTTATATATTTATAGCAGAGACAGGGTTTTGCCATGTTGGCCACACTGGTCTTGAGCTCCTGACCTTAGGTGATCCACCCACTTCAGCCTCGAAAGTGCTGGGACTACAGGCGTGAGCCACTGCACCTGGCCAAGTATTATTACTTCTAATTTATAGATAAGGACACTAAGGCTGGCATGGTGGCTCACGCCTATAATCCTAGCACTTTGGGAGGCTGAGGCGGGTGGATCACGAGGTCAAGAGATTGAGACTATCCTGGTCAACAAGGTGAAACCCCGTCTCTACTAAAAATACAAAAATTAGCTGGGCATGGTGGTGTGCGCCTGTAGTCCCAGCTACTCAGGAGGCTGAGGCAGAATTGATTGAACCCAGAAGGCGGAGGTTGCGGTGAGCCGAGATCGTGCCATTGCACTCCAGCCTGGGTAACAAGAGCGAAACTCTGTCTCAAAAAAAAAAAAAAACAACTCACCCTTGGTACTAGGTCTCAGATCTGCTTGCTTATAAACCGATTCTTTACAGCAAACGGTGTTGTATTTCCCCTCTTCTAATATGTCAGTTATGACAACAAACCAAATATAATTTTTAATATGGAATGAATTAGAAAAATTTTATTGAAAAGATAAAATATCCATTATTTGATAAATCCGTAATTCAACATCTCAATACCAAGTGACCCAGATAGACTTGTGAAAGGATATGAAGCCATGGTTTTAGGAACTGGAGTTGAGACTGCAAGCAGCACAGAACACTCCGGGCCTCACCATGTACCCAATGAACAAGAACCTTAAAGGAGAGGGAGGCCGGGCGCGGTGGCTCAAGCCTGTAATCCCAGCACTTTGGGAGGCCGAGGCGGGTGGATCATGAGGTCATGAGATCGAGACCATTCTGGTCAAAATGGTGAAACCCCGTCTCTACTAAAGATACAAAAAATTAGCTGGGCACGGTGGCGCGTGCCTGTAATCCCAGCTACTTGGGAGGCTGAGGTGGGAGAATTGCCTGAACCCAGGAGGCGGAGGTTGCAGTGAGCCGAGATGGCGCCATTGCACTCCAGCCTGGGTAACAAGAGCGAAACTCCGTCTCAAAAAAAAAAAAAAAACGAGAGGGGATGGGATACTTTGCAAGACGATAAGATTCCTGTCATTAAAAGTATTCAAATCCAGGTGTCAGCTAGCTAGTAATGTAAAAACTGTTAAGGGCATGCCTAAATGTAATGAGGTGGATCACACAGCACCAGCTAAAACAACGTAAAGAATATGATATAAAACAGTACAAAGAAAACAAGGTAAAGAACATGAGACTTCTGTACCTGAACTTCACCAAGGTGATCTAGCTGCTCTTGCATCTGGTTCCTGGTAACAGTCACGTCGTATTCTAACTTATCACATTCTCTCCATGCTCGTTCCAATTCCTAAAACCAAAAAGTATTAATTACTTTAATGAGGAAAATGTGCTTTTATGGCGTTATCATTCCAATTGTAACTGCCTAGATTTTGGAAAGTTGTGTAGTTTATATTGAGCAAAAGAGAACTTTTTATAACCCATTTTTGTCCCTTTTTTTTTTTTTACTCAATTCAATAAAAATTAACTAAGCAACGTAAGTATTATTGTGCTGCTGTTTATTTCCTGAAATGCAGAAGAGGCATAAATAAAGCATTTTCTTATCTGTCTTGATTAACAGTTTTCCATGAATAAAAATACTTTGTATTTTAGCATACTGGAATTTCAATAACATCAGAAGCATGACACGATGTTACTTACAGTAAACTTACAGTAATATAATAACTAATTTAGCTATTTAAACAATTCAGTGAATCCTGTTTGTGAAGACTCAGTATGGACACTATTATACATCTGTACTTCCTTTGTTTGGAGAAACATCATCCCCAAACCATATCACAGAGAAGATTTTGATATTTGGTCTTTAACAGCTTCTCATTTGTTGAATATAGAATAATTCTAGAGGGGCTTAAAAACACATCATCTAGGCCGGGCGCGGTGGCTCACGCCTGTAATCCCAGCACTTTGGGAGCCCAAGGCGGGTGGATCACGAGGTCAAGAGATCGAGACCATCCTGGTCAACATGGTGAAACCCCGTCTCTACTAAAAATACAAAAAATTAGCTGGGCATGGTGGTGCGTGCCTGTAATCCCAGTTACTCGGGAGGCTGAGGCAGGAGAATTACCTGAGCCCAGGAGGCGGAGGTTGTGGTGAACCGAGATCGCGCCATTGCACTCCAGCCTGGGTGACAAGAGCGAAACTCCGTCTCAAAACAAACAAAAAAACCCCACATCATCTGCCAGGCACCGTGGCTCACGTCTGCAATCTCAGCACTTTTGGGAGGCTCATAGGGGCTCCCTTGAGCTCAAGGATCACTTGAGCTCAGTAGTTCGAGACCAACACTGACAAACATGGTAAAACCCTGTCTCTACTGAAAACACAAACATTAGCTGGGCCTCATGGCTTTCGTCTGTGGTCCCAGCTACTCAGAAGACGAGGAAGAATCCGTTGAATCCAAGAGGCAGAGGTCGCAGTGAGTCAAGATTGTGTCACTGCACTGCTGGGTGACAGAGTATCCTTATCTCAAAAAGACCCCGAAAACCCTCCAAGCCCCCCAAACATCATTGTATCATCTTGTTTCAGAGATGTTGACTTATGGGAGTGTAGTTACTCTTTATGTGTTTCAGAGAGCGTAAAAACTGATAAACTAAGGACAAAGTCCATATTGTTCACTATTTTATTATTAAAATCTAGTGTGGTATTGGCAAATATAAGTCAAAGAAAAAATACTTAATGAAAACTCTTGTTAGGCCAGGCATGGTGGCTCACACCTGTAATCCCAACACTTTGGGAGGCCAAGGTGGTTGGATCACTTGAGGTCAGGAGTTCAAGACCAGCCCGACCAACATGGTGAAACCCCATCTCTGCTAAAAATACAAAAATTAGCTGGCCGTGGTGGCGTGTAGCTGTAGGCCCAGTGACTCAGGAGGCTGAGGCAGGAGAATTGCTTGAACCTGGGCAGCAGGGGTTACAGCAAGCTGCAACTCCATGCCACTGCACTCCAGCCTGGGCGACAGAGCAAGATTCCGTCTCATAAAAAAATAAAAATAAAAAATTTAAAAAAACTCTTGTCAAATGAATTAATAATTTCTGTCTAAGAAACTCTCATGATCAGAAATTTCTTGTCTTGAACTGTTCGGAGTAGGGTTCTACTGGGAAATGTCAGTGTATCAACAGCAATAGTTGGGATAAGAAAGCAGTGTACTGAATGTTAAAGAAAGGTTACTTAAAATAATCTTAACAGCTTTTTGAAAAGCAGCGATACAGTTTACTTCAAACTAAAGGCTCCCTTTTATTTATTTATTTGTTTGTTTGTTTATTTGAAACAGTCTTGCTTTGTTGCCCAGACTTGAGTGCAATGGCATGATCTCACCCACTGTAACCTCCCCCTCCCGGGTTCAAGAGATTCTCCTGCCTCAGCCTCCTAAGTAGCTGGGACTGCAGGCATGTGCCACCATGCCCGGTTAATTTTTATATTTTCAGTAGAGATGGGGTTTTGCCATTTTGTCCTGGCTGGTCTCAAACTCCTGACCTGAAGTGATCTGTCCTTCTCGGCCTCCCAAAGTGGTAAGATTACAGGCGTGAGCCACCATGCCCAGCCTAAAGGTTCTCTTTTAAAGAGCTATCTTATTTTGTATATTCTGTTGTAACTAGCTTAAAATAACTTTAAAAAACTTAGGTGATTGGCTGGGTATGCTGGCTCACGCCTGTAATTCCAGCACTTTGGGAGGCTGAGACAGGAGTTCCAGACAAGCCAGGAAAACACAAGGAGACCCCATCTCTACAAAATATATAGAAATTAGCCAGGTGTGGTGGCACATAACTGCAGTCCCAGGTACTTGGGAGGCTGAGAAGGGAGGATCACTTGAGCCAGGAGGTAGAGGTTGCAGTGAGCCAAGATTGTGCCATTGCACTCCAGTCTGGGTGACAGAGACTTTGTCTCCAAAAAAAAGTTCAAAAACAGGCAAAACTCGTCTATAGTTTAAATGTCAGGTGCTAGGCGGCAGCTACTCAGGAGACTAGGCAGGGGAGGATCATGTGAGGCTAAGAGTTGGAGGCTGTAATGTGCTACAACCGCATCTGTGAATAGTCACTGCACTCCCATCTGGGCAACATAACAACACCCTGTCTCTCAAATAATTTTAAAAAATTTAAAGAAAAAAAAGGAAGAAAAGAAAAAAAATCTAGTAGTGTTCTTTTTGGGAGAGGAGCTTCTAGCATGCTAGTAAAACTCAATGTCTTGATATAGATGTTGGCCAAACTCCTAATCTGTGTGCTTTTCTGAGAACATGTTATACTCCAATAAAAGAAAAAAAAGTGTGCGTGTTGGGGAGGAGGAGGGACTGCTTCAGAGTTTTCTTTCTTTTCTTTTTGAGATGTAGTCTCACCCTACTGCCCAGGCTGGAGTACAACGGTGCAACCTCGGCTCACCGCAACCTCCGCCTCCCAGGTTCAAGCGATTCTCCTGCCTCAGCCTCCTGAGTAGCTAGAATTACAGGTGTGCATCAACACGCCTGGCTAATGTTTTGTATTTTTAGTAGAGATGGGGTTTCTCTCTCGAACCTGACCTCAGGTGAGCTGCCCGCCTTGGTCTCCCCAAAAACTGTGATTACAGGAGTGAGTCACCGTGCCCAGTAACTGTAGAGTTTTCTAGAGACAGGGTTTTGCTCTGATGCCCAGGCTAGAGTGCAATAGCAGAATCATAATTCACTGCAGCCTTGACCTCCTGTTCTAGCCTCCCAAGTAGCTAAGATTACAGGTTTGAACCACCACGCCCAGACAATTTTTTAATTTGGGGTCTTACCAGGTTGCTCAGGCTGGTCCTTAACTCCTGGGTTCAAGCAGTCTTCCCAAAGAACTGGGATTACAGGCCACTGTGCCAGGCCAGAATTTTTTCTCATGGTCACCTGGAGTACAGTGGTGTGATTTCAGCGCAATGCAACCTCACCTCCCTAGGCTCAGGCAATCCTCCCACCTTGTCCTCCTAAGTAGTACAGGTGCCTACCACCATGCTGGGGTATTGTTTTTTCATCTTTTCCAAAGTCAAGGTCTCACTATGTTGTCCAGGTTGGTCTTGATCTCTTGGGCTAAAGCGATCCTCCTGCCTTAGCCTCCCAAAGTGCTGGGATTACAGGTAGGAGCCAGCATTCCTGGTCAAGATTTTTTATTTTTTAATTGTCTAAGTTTAGGGTATGGAACAAGTAAATTTTAATAGTGCTTACTTCTATATAGTCTATACTGAGAAAATATATGGTCACTTTGGGGGAGAAAGTGAAACAGGTCTAAACACTCAGATGTAATGAAATTCTAGACTTCCAAAAAAATTAATGAGGATTTTAATATTTAGCTATACAGCTATATAGCAGATATATACTATGATATTTATTAAGGAATGATTGGCTGGGTGCAATGGCTCATGCCTGTAATCTTAGCACTTTGGGAGGCCGAGGTGGGTGGATCACCTGAGGTCAAGAGCTGGAGACCAGTTTGGCCAACGTGGTGAAACCTCCTTTCTACTAAAAAAATACAAAAATTAGCCAGGTGTGGTGGTGGATGCCTGTAATCCTAGCTACTCGGGAGGCTGAGGCCGGAGAATCACTTGAAACCAGGAAGCAGAGGTTGCAGTGAGCTGACATCGAGCCATCGTACTCCAGCCTGGGCAACGAGCCAAACTCTGTTTCAAAATAACAAAAATAAAATAAAATAAAATATCTAACTTCGGAAAAGTATTGACATAGGTTTTAATATCAAAATGAGGGAGAGGCATTAGGTGTAACGTAATTATTTATTAACTTCATTTTTTTTTTGAGGTGGAGTCTCTCACTGTTGTTGGGCTGGACTGCAATGGCATGATCTCAACTCACTGCAAACCCTACCTTCAAGGTTCAAGCAATTCTCCTGCCTCAGCCTCCCAAGTAGTTGGGATCACAGGCACCTGCCACCACACCTGGCTAATTTTTTTTTTTTTTTTGAGACGGAGTTTCGCTCTTGTTACCCAGGCTGGAGTGCAATGGTGCAATCTCGGCTCACCGCAACCTCCGCCTCCTGGGTTCAGGCAATTCTCCTGCCTCAGCCTCCTGAGTAGCTGCGATTACAGGCACGTGCCACCATGCCCAGCTAATTTTTTTGTATTTTGAGTAGAGACGGCGTTTCACCATGTTGACCAGGATGGTCTTGATCTCTTGACCTCGTGATCCACCTGCCTCGGCCTCCCAAAGTGCTGGGATTACAGGCTTGAGCCACCACGCCCGGCTTAATTTTTTATATTGTTAGTAGAGACAGGGTTTCACCATGCTGGCCAGGCTGGTCTAGAACTCCTGACCTCATGATCTTCCTGCCTCAGCCTCCCAAAGTGCTGGGATAACAGGCATGAGCCACCATGCCTGGCTAACTTCTCAATTTAAGCTCAAACATCTTTTCCCAATTTTAAGTAATATTACAAATTAATGTCCACTGCTATAACTTGGAAAATTAAAGCCTTATAATATTTAAATTAATTTTATTAGTATATTTTGAGGATCAGGCAAAAAAATTAAAATCTAACTTTTTGGTCATGAATGCCCCACTATAACAGTCCTGCCCACTGGTATTAGAAGCAGCTGATATTTCAGATCAATCAAAAGAAAGTTAAGTCTGATTTATTAATTTTTTCATTTTACCTTCAGGATGTAGAGATTTCTTGGCTCACATTTAAATAATGTACTTAATTATTTAAGGAGTTTTTCTAAAAAGAATTTTTTAATGAATTTATTCTCGTTATATAACTGCTTCACAAATAAAAACACTACTTACTAAGAACATGGCATGCCTTACTATACTATCTAATGACTATTCTGACTTTTTTTTTGAGATGGCGTTTCACTCTTGTTGCCCAGGCTGGAGTGCAATGGCGCGATCGTGGCTCACTGCAACCTCCACCTCCCAGGTTTAAGTGATTCTCCTGCTTCAGCCTCCCGAGTAGCTGGGATTACAGGCATACACCACCATGTCCAGCTAATTTTGTATTTTTAGTAGAGACGGCATTTTTCCATATTGGTCAGGCTGGTTTCAAACTCCTGACCTCAAGTGATCCACTCACCTCGGCCTCCCAAAGTACTGGGATTACAGGCGTTAGCCACTACGCCCGGCCTAAACTGACTTTTTTTAACCTAAAAAGATGTTTACGTTTTATTATTTTTTCACTTAGCCTGGACTTGAAACACTAAAAAGATGTTTAAAAGGGCACCAATTCAAACTTTATAAAGTGAGGCTCAACTATTAGCCACAATTATAAAGCTATCTGTATTCAAAATTTCTAGTTTATGACTCCTGTGTTTTCTTCTCTAAGCTTTCTATGAAACAAAACTATCTTCTGATCTCAAAGGAAGTACTTGCTTTTTATTGTTCAAAATTCTAAATATAATAAAAATAGAAAAAGAAAAAAAAAACCAAAACAAAAAAACAAACAACAAAAAATAAAAATAGAAAGGCTAGCAAAGGGGAAGATTTAAACAAATAACTATTATTGTGCCACATTTCTGTTAGCTTTCTTGTGGTTTGGTTTTCTTTTGTTTTGTATTTTTGAGACAGGGTCTCACTCTGTTGTCTAGGACCTCTCTGGGCTCAGGTCATCCTGCTGCCTCGGCCTCCCATGAGCTGGCACTACAGGCAGGCACCACTGTGCTTGGCAATTTTTTTGTGTGTGTGGAGATGGAGTTTTACCATGTTGCTTAGGCTGGTCCCAAACTCCTGGGCTCAAGTGATCTGCCCACCTCAGCCTCTCAAAGTGCTAACTTACAAGCATGAGCCATCACATTTAGTCTGGAGAAACCAAAAGTTGGTTCTTTGAAAAGAAAAACAAGATATATAGACTATTAGTCAGAATAAGAAAGAAAAAAAGTACCAAATAAGCACAAGGAGAAGTCTCCCAAAGTGCTAGGATTACAAGCGTGAGCCATCACATTCAGTCTGGAGAAACCAAAAGTTAGTTCTTTGAAAAGAAAAACAAGATTTATACACTGTTAGCCAGTGTATAACAAAGAAAAAAAATCCAAATAAGCACAATGAGAAACAACAAAGGTGATATTACAATGGATCCCACAGACATACCAAAAACCAGAAAATCTAGATAGAATAGTTAAATTCCTGGAAATACACAGTCTTCCAAGATTGAATCACGAAGAAACTGAAAACACTGAACAGACCCATACTGACTTCCGAAATTGAATCTGTACTAAAAAACCTGCAAAACCAAAAAAGCCGTGGATCCATTGGATTCACAGCTGATTTCTACCAGATGTACAAAGAAGAGCCAGTATTAATTCTACTGAAACTACTCCAAAAAATTAAGGAGGAGGGTCTCCTCTCTAACTCATTCCACGAAGCCAGCATCACCGTGATATAAAACCTGATAAAGACACAACAAAGAAAGAAAACAAAGGCTGATATCCCTGATGAACACAGATGCAAAAATCCTCAACAAAATTCCAGCAAGCCAAATTCAATGGCATGTCAAAAAGTTAATTAACCATGATAAAGTAGGCTTCATTTCTAAGATGCAAGATGGGTTCAACATATGCAAATCATAAATGTAAGACACCGCAGAAACAGAGTAAAAAAAAAGTATGATCATCTCATCGACATGGAAAAGGCCTTTGATAAAATCCAGCATCTCTTCATGATAAAAATCCCTCAAGAGGCCGGGCGCGGTGGCTCAAGCCTGTAATCCCAGCACTTTGGGAGGCTGAGGCGGGTGGATCACGAGGTCATGAGATCGAGACCAACCTGGTCAAAATGGTGAAACCCCGTCTCTACTAAAGATACAAAAAATTAGCTGGGCATGGTGTC
>CM052656.1:118811229-118885588 GCA_028533165.1 Leontopithecus rosalia | reverse complement strand
AAAAGACACAGCCAAAACCCAACGGCATGTTACATCCAGACCCGTTTCACATGCAAGGATACACAAAGACTCAAAACAAAGGGATGGAGAAAGATTTACCAACCATAGGGAGAGCAAAAATAAATAAATAAAAAGTAGGAGATGCAACTCTCGTATAGGGTAAAATAGATTTTAAAGCAACATAGATACAGTGGTAAAAGGATCAATGCAACAACAAGAGCTAACGATCCTAACACCCAGATACATAGAGACTTGGATTCAATGAAACAGAAAAATAATAAGGATATCAAGAACTCAAACTCAGATCCGGAACAAGTAAACTTAATAAATATTTATAGAGCTCTCCACTTCAAATATACAAAATATACATTCTTGTCAATACCACATCACATCTACTCATAGATTTAAATGAAACATTGATTGGTCATTATTAATACCCATTTTTTTTTCAGAATAAAGCAATATTTTCGTTCACCCTTCCTCTCTCTCTCTCTTTCTTCCTCTCCTTTACTCATTTTTTTTTCTTTCCCTCTCTCAAAAAAAAAATGGGCAAAAGACATGAACAGACACTTAAAGGAAGATATATAAATGGCCAATAAACATGTGAAAAAATGCTCCATATCACTAATCATCAGAGAAATGCAAATTAAAATCATAATGAGATACCATCTCACATTCATCAGAATGGTTTCTATTGAAAAGTCAAAAAACAGATGCTGGCAAGACTGCAGAGAAAAGGAAATGCTTATATACAGTGGGTAGAAATGTAAACCAGTTCAGCCACTATGGAAAGCAGTTTGGAGAGTTTTCAAAGAACTTAAATGAGAACTACCATTGGACCCAGCAATTGCATTACTGGGTACATATCCAAAAGAGAGCAAATCTTTCTTTTGTAAGACAGAATCTTGCTCTGTCACCCAGGCTGGAGTGCAGTGGTGTGATGTTGGGTCACTGCAATCTCCCGCCTCTCAGGTTCAAATGATTCTCCTGCCTCACCCTCCTGAGTTGCTGGGACTACGGGCTCACGCCACCACATCTGGCTAATTTTTCTATTTTTAGTAGAGATGGGGTTACGCCATGTTGGCCACACTGGTCTCGAACTCCTGACCTTGTGATCCACGCTCCTTGGTCTCCCAAAGTGCTGGGATTATAGGCATGAGCCACTGCGGCTGGCCGAAAGCAAACCTTTCTACCAAAAAGACACATGCACTTGCACATTCATCACATAACTATAATAGCAAAGACATGGAATCAACCTACATGCCTATCAATGGTGGGATGGATAAAGATAATGTGGAACATACACACACGGTTCTACACAAGCATAGCAAATAATGAATTCATGTCCTTTGCAGCATCATGGATGCAGCCAGAGGACACTGTCCTAAGTAAATTAATGTAGGAAAAGAAAATCAAATACTGCATGTTCTCACTTACAGCTGGAAGCTAAACGTTGATGGATATAAAGATGGTAACAGTGAAACTGGGGAGTACTGGGGGTTGGGGAAGAATGGGGGATAAGAGTTGAAAATGTAACTCTTGGACTCTGCTCAGTACCTGAGTAATGGGCTCATTCATACTCTAAACCTAAGCATCATAGAATATATCCAGTTAACAAACGTGCACATATACTCCCAAATCTAAAACAAAATAAAAATAAATAAAATGTATAGGGAACACTGCTATACATGCTTCCCTTGTGCAAATCCTAGTTTTGGGTACTTTTGTGGCCTACCAGGTGAGAAGATGTTCTCAGAATCACAGCTTTGATCTACAGGGGTGCTAATGTTATTCCTCTTATGCTTGGGGCTTAGATTTGAACCAGTGCTATGAATTGACTGTGAAGGAATCAGTGGAATCCTCTGAGATTCTGCCAGCAAAAATGTAATTCAAATTTGAATCTAATCAACATTCACTGAGTGCCAACCATATGCCCAGTATGATGTTACGCACATGCTAACATTTGCAGCCTTAAGCTACAAATATAAATAAGTTTACATAAAGGCACAAATAACATAGTTTGTATTCTATGCAGTAAGACTTGTCTTAGAAGGATATACTCTGAGGGTTTGTCATAATCACTGATTATTGCTGTAGGCAAGGAAAAAGAAACCAGGAAAGTGATTACATAGGATAAAAACCAGAAAAAGGGATACTCAAACCAGATTAATTTATTTTCTATTTATTATTACTATTTTTTTTTTTAGAGACAGTGTATCACTCTACCACCCAAGCTTGGAGTACAGTGGCACAATCACGTACCCTTGACATTCTGGGCTCAAGAGATCCTCCCACCTCAGTTGCCTATATAAATAGGGTCACAGGTGTACAACACCATGCCCAGCTAATTATTTTATTTCTCACAGAGACAGTGTCTCCGTAAGTTGCCCAGTTTGGTCTCAAACTCCTGGCCCCAAGCAATTCTCCTGCCTTAGCTTCCCAAAGTGCTGAGATAACAGGAGTGGGCCACCACTCCTGGCAAAATTCATTTCTATTAAGATATTTTCTTTTCCTTTTCTGGATAAAGGATTTGGTCCATGGCTAATTTATCAAGACATTTTCAACAAATTTCCCATCTGGGCTAAAGCTAACCTTGAGATGGAGTGAACTCTAAGCCTGCTGATGAGATTTAATTTATTAATCCCAGTTGGTAAGGGAACGAATTTTCTAAGACAGGAATTTCGAGAGCAGACACCAAATCATTAAATAGTTTTCAACTGGCCGGGCGTGGTGGCTCACGCCTATAATCCCAGCACTTTGGGAGGCCGAGGTGGATGGATCACAAGTCAGGAGATCGAGACCATCCTGGTCAACAAGGTGAAACCCCCTCCCTACTAAAAATACAAAAAGTTAGCTGGGCATGGTGGCGCGTGCCTGTAATCCCAGCTACTCAGGAGGCTGAGGCAGGAGAATTGCCTGAACCCAGGAGGCGGAGGTTGCCATGAGCCGAGATCACACCATTGCACTCCAGCCTGGGTAACAAGAGCGAAACTGGGTCTCAAAAAAAAAAAATCTACCCAGGTGTAGTAGCGCCAGCACTCACTTGAGTCCAAGAGATTATTCAGGCTACAAGTGAGTTATGATCAAATCACTGTACTCCAGCCTAGGTGACAGAGTGAGACCTTGTTTCATAAATAAATAAATAACAGAAAGCGCACTAATTCCAGAAATAAAGCTAATCTTTTATTTTTATGTTCCTAAAGATAAGTGCACTAATAAATCACTATTTTTTGCTATAATAATAAAGAAGAAGCCTAAGGAGAGCCCAGTATTTAAAAAAAGAGAAGAAAAGAGAACTACGTATTTGAGTTACTTTTATTAGGGGAAAAAATCTACTTACGGCAGTGGCTCGAGAAAGTTCTCGACACGTACTAAGCAGTCCATTTTGTAGGTCGTCTCTTTGTAACACCACTGTCTGAATGGCTGCTGGGTTATCTGCATGCATTTCTATCTCCTGGCTGGCTGACAGCAAAGCTTGCTCAAGCGTGTACTATTACAATGAAAAGAATCACACTTAATGTTCTGCATCATTGAATTAATTCTTCTTAGTTATCAGTGTCCTGATAATAATCATATAAAGTAATGTCAATTGTAGACAATAAACATAATTGTCCTACTTTCTCCTTGTGGAGCTGCTGAAGCTTCTCTTCCAGAGCATGCACCACTTTATCTTGTTCACATAATCGGCTCAACTTGGCCTAGGTTATAAGAGAAGATGTCTTGTTAGCAATTTTTTATTTTTTCTATAATTGGACGTAAGCAGTCATTTTATGACCAAAATCTAGCTTATAAAAATAGAATGCTTTAAAAATACACATGCAAGCATTTTGCCTCTACGATCTGCTAAATAGGTTAAGTGACATATTCAGTCCCTAATTAAAATGCTTACTGGAGTCTATTGTTATTTTAAAAATCATGCTCTTAGATTCTTAGAAAAGAGTATAAACAGTAGAACACTTCCAACTGAAATAGAAATAAAAATATTACTAACGGAGAAAAATAAATTTCATCAGTTTTAGTGTTTTAAATTCTTAATATTACCCTAATTTATCCCTAATTTCTTAAATATGAAAGTATGAGAAAGTACTCTAATAACTAATACTTAATAACTAAATACTCTAATAACTAATACTCTAATAACTAAAACTCTAATAACATTTTAATAGTACAATAAACCAGTTTTAATATTTCAAAATGAAAACACTGGACAAATTGGAAATAGGAACTTTACGGCATAATGACACAAAAGGAAGAAATCTGAGACTTTACGTTCTTTGCCATTTATCCATTCAAATAACTACGTAATCTTTGTCAGACAACAAGACTCAGGTTACACAAATGAAAAGTGTTAAAAAGAAAAAGGCAGGGCTGGGCTTGGTGGCTCACCCCTGTAATCCCAGCACTTTGGGAGGCCAAGATAGGTAGACCACCTGAGGTCAGGAGGTTGAGACCAGCCTAGCTAACATGGCGAAGCCCTGACTCTACTAGAAAAACAAAAACAAAACAAAAAGTTAGCTGGGTGTGGTGGTGTGCTCCTACAGACCCAGCTAAATGGGTGTCTGAGGCACAATAATCACCTGAACCCAGGAGGCAGAGGTTGCAGTAAGCTGAGATCGTGACACTGCACTCAACCTGGGTGACAAAGAGAGACCCTGACTCAAACAAAACAAAACAAAACAAAAACAAAAGAAAAGGGGGTACAACTCAATAGAATAAAATCAGGGGAGATAATCAGGGAAGAATGAGTGGCAAATAAAATATGACATAAAATAAACGAAATTTAATTTAAAAAGTAGTGATAAAATGTCTAAAGCCTGATACTTTATCCAAAAAACACAGCAATTCTTTTTTTTTTTTTTTTGAGACGGAGTTTCGCTCTTGTTACCAGGCTGGAGTGCAATGCCGCGATCTCGGCTCACCGCAACCTCCGCCTCCTGGGTTCAGGCAATTCTCCGGCCTCAGCCTCCTGAGTAGCTGGGATTACAGGCACACGCCACCGTGCCCAGCTAATTTTTTGTATCTTTCGTAGAGACGGGGTTTCACCATTTTTTGACCAGGATGGTCTCGATCTCATGACCTCGTGATCCACCCGCCTCGGCCTCCCAAAGTGCTGGGATTACAGGCTTGAGCCACCGCGCCCGGCCAAACACAGCAATTCTTTTTTGCCTCCAGTTTTCTATAACTTTTTTTTTTTAAGGCAGGGTCTAATTGCATTACCAGGCTGGAGTGCAGTGTCATGATCTCAGCTCACTGCAACCTTTCCCTACTGGGTTCAGGAGATTCTCATGGGAAAGCCTCCAGAGTAGCTGGGATTACAAGCATGCGCCACTATGCCCAGCTAATCTATATATTTTTAGTAGAGACAGGGTCTTGCTATGTTGCCTAGGCTGGTCTCAAACTCCTGGCCTCAAGTGATCCACCCTTCTCAGCTTCCCAAAGTGCTGGGACTACCAGTGTAAGCCACTGTACCCAGCCATTCTCTAACTTTTAAAAATCCGAACAGTTTTTACTTTCATGTAAGTGATGCTTAATATGTTCAACTGCTAACAACGGGGAGTAGTGGGACGTAGAGGGCAGGGAATAATAATTTAGAGCACACACACATGCACACAGTATAAATTTATCTGATGTCATTTTGGAGGACTTGGGAGAAAGAAGTTCTTTGGTCATGCTTCTTTCCAGTGTTTTTGGCAGAGAATGTGACAGAGTACTGACAATACATATCACACTAATACTTACATCAATATCTACTTCTTCAGGTCTGTATTTGTGTAACGTGCCTCTAACTTCATCTTGTGACAGCTATAAGAAAAAAATCATATAGCAACTTAAAACATCTTATTAAAAAATGTATTTAGCCTATAATGTTTTAGATTTATATTAAATATATATGACAATATAACAAAAATAGATTTCCATGATTCTTATACTTTTAGAAGTTTAATTCAAACACAGATAACAAAGTAGAAAAATACTTTACAGAGATATAATATGCAAGATACATGAGAACGATGTATGCAACAAGCTTGTTAAACATGATAATATGCTGGTCAAACAAAACTAATACAGTACCTTACATTCTGGTTTTAAAGACACACATTATTTTAATAAAAAAATTGACAAATACAATCATAGAAACTGTATCTAATCAAATATTTGAATCAAGCATAGTTCAACAGTCAAAACCGTCCTTCACAGTATCCACATAATCACACACTGTGCACACTCAAATGTCAACACACCTTATTTAACAAAACCTGTAACATACTGTATACATATACATAATATAAAACACACATACACAATATAGACTTATCTTGTTCTTCTGTCTTAAGAACTAAAAGACAATGAAGGAAAAGGATGGGTTTAATTGAAAAGAGGAAAATCATTCAAAACCTCATACTGAAAGCCTGTTATGAACTACGGATAGTCAATTTTCAAATTTATGTGTGTTAGTTGACACCATTTGTGTTATTATTATTATTATTATATATATTTTGAGACAGAGTTTCGCTCGTTACCCAGGCTGGAACGCAATGGCGCGATCTCGGCTCACTGCAACCTCCGCCTCCTGGGTTCAGGCAATTCTCCTGCCTCAGCCTCCTGAGTAGCTGGAATTACAGGCACGCGCCACCAGGCCCAGCTAATTTTTTGTATTTTTAGTAGAGATGGGGGTCTCACCATGTTGACCAGGATGGTCTCGATCTCCTGACCTCATGATCCACCCGCCTCAGCCTCCCAAAGTGCTGGGATTACAGACGTGAGCCACCATGCCCGGCTGTGTTATTATATTTTAAGAAATTATTCAGTGTACTTAAGCTTCTTCCCAGTATCTTTTGGCTAAACAAATCCTTACTTCTAATGGTGCTTAGCAAGATTTCAATAGCCATCCCAGTTAGTTATACCACAGATAAAATCACAGCCTCTGCAGGCAATACTTCATTATTTTTATTGTCTTTTGATTTTTATATTGACAGTGAGAAAGTAACAAAAATATAGTAGAAAAAATTTAAATGGGGTTCATTGCATGTTTACTAAATGGCACCAATTTTTTTCAAGGTACGGTTAGAAATAATGTGTCCCAACTATATTCCAGTTTAAAAAATAAAATTTCCTATATGCTTTGGGGATACTTTGCAGAGAAATTTACAAAAAAAGTAAATTTCATATATGCATAATACATAAAAATGTATAAATGACAATTCTGCATGTTTTCTCTATGAAAGAAACTGCTTGACAGTTACAGTTTTAAAAGGAGGCATAAATTAAACAGGAGATAACTTTGAATTTATCTAGAAATGCAGGAATCAGGAGAAGGTAAAAATATAAGCATTCCAAACATATAATAAATCCTGGATTTACATGTTTCATTTCAAGACATTACTTTCACATACCTCATGCAAATGAAGCTGTGACTATTTAAGGGTATGCACACTGATTGTTAAACCACAAAACTTTCATAGAAATGAATATTACATGAAAAATGAATTTAATCACCAAAGTTAGAATACTCTTACACTATTTAAAGTAAGTATCCTCAGGTGTGTCCTGAGAAGTGTCAACTATCATTCTAAATTAAAGCACCTAGATCCAAGAAAATAATTTATATTCCTATATTTAAAAAGTAATAAAAAGTTTTAAATAGGTAGATCCATGATAAAAAAGACAATGTCAAAATTACATTTTTCACATTTATAACAAATTAAAGACCAAAGGCCATAAGCTACTAAGATGCTCAAATATAGTTTGCTTAATATTTATTTTATTTTTTGAGACAAGTATTGCTGTTGCCCAGCCTGGAGTGCAGTGGTATGATCTTGGCTCACTGCAACCTTTGCCTCCTGGGTTCAAGCAATTCTTCTGCCTCAGCCTCCAGAGTAGGTGGAATTATAAGCGTGGGCCACCTTGCCCAGCTAATTTTTGTATTTTTAATACAGACGGGGTTTTACCATGTTGGCCAGGCTGGTCTCGAACCCCTGACCTCAGGTGATCCACCCGCCTCAGCCTTCCAAAGTGCTGGGATTACAGGCGTGAGCCACTGCACCCGGCCGTAGTTTGCTTAATATTTAAAGTTAAATGCAAAACAGCTTTACTAGACCACAGAATCTGAATACAACTAATGGACAGTGTTACACCTAGATTAACATATCAACAGTACCCTGTATGTCAGAGTGAACAGAAAAAAAGACTGGTATATTAAGGTGAAAACTTAGTAATTTACAGTAAATCTTTAGGATATTGAGATACTATTTTTATTTAGGGAATCTTATTGCAGATTTATTTTTATATCATTTAGCATATCATAATAAAGAAAAATATCTACTGTAGTTACTTTAGAGTGATATATCCTTTATAGACACATAAACATGTTACACCTATCAATCAGATTTTTGTGGTATTTCTACTTCTAGTACCACCCAAAATTTTCTTTAAATCATTTATCAAATTATTCAATATTCATTAAACATCAACTAACCAAATTCTTAAACTTTTTGCCACACATCGCTTTTACAACAGAAGCATAAGAAAACAAAATTATTCCTTAAAAAAACAACAAACACGTTCATAGGATTGAAAAGGTTGCTATTTTGTCCTCAAGATGAAAATCCTGACCCCTCATCCCAACATTCTCCCAACCCCCTGCCCTACCAAAAAAAAAAAAAGAGAGAAAAAAGGAAACAAAAAAGAAAAAGAAAAAAAGAAAAAAGAAAATCCTACTAATAAGAAAAATGCAAATTTCATGAGCATTCTGGTTAACTCAAGTTTTGCATATTTAAGTTCATGGTAACACTGTCTACCAATTTTTTCAAATACAACTTTAGCAAAAAAATAAAAATGAAAAGGGGAGGTTTGGTTTGAATACCTCATTTGAAGTATCATAGCAACAGTAGAAAAGCAAATGAAAAAACGGGCTATGTAGTAATTACAACATAAACTTGAGCACTGCTCCAACTTCAGGGTGAGGAGTGTGTAACAGAGACTTTACTAACTACATAAGGACATGTGCTATATCTTATTTAGGGTGCCAGAAGCTTTTCATAATAAAGTCTGATAGTTTCTTTAATTAAAATTCAACTTCAATATCCCTTAGGTATGTGAACTATATATATTTTAAAGCATATGCACATAAAATATAAACTCCAAAAAGGATTTTTAGGAAAATATTTTAAAATTTGATAATACTAGATAGTATCCATCAAGAGCAAAAATGCTCCTAGGACTGTAGGCATTTGTTGATACTGCATCTTTTAGGGCAAATTACTTATCAAGTGATTAATTTCACTGCTATTACTCACGCTATAAAACCTATGGTGCTAAAATGTAACTGTGAAAGCTGGGCTAGAATGCTTGTATTTATTTATTTTAAAGAAGAGTGTCTCATTCTGTCACCCAGGCTGGAGCACAATGGCACAATTTTAACTACAGTTGACTGCAGCTTTGGACTCCTGTCTCAGTCTTCTGAGTAGCTAGGACTGCAGGTGTGTGCCACCATGCCTGGTTAACTTTTTTGTATTTTGTAGAGACAGGGTGATTCTTTCTTTGTTGCCCAGGCTAGTCTCAAACTCCTGAACTGAAGCTTCACAAATTGCTGGGACTATAGGCATAAGCCACCTTGCCTGGCCTGGATTCAGTTTTTTTTATTTGAACAATTTTAAGAAAATTATTTCCTAGGTAATTTCTTGGATGTTCTCCAAGGAAGAAAATGCAAACATTTCCATAAGGGTCCTCCTGAGAGAAAAACTGAGTGGCTATGAATCAGAATAAAATACATTATAAAACATTTTGCCATTGTATTTCTAGTTAAATATCAAGAATTTATTAATACAACATTGTAATTCCACCTCAGAAAAGCAAACTGTAGCAGTACATTTACACTTTTTCATGAAGATTCTCCCTGGATAATAACATGATAAGGGAAACCTGGAGAAAAAATGAAATCTAATTTCAATTTGTGCAAATTTATAAACAGAACTTAAAAAATGTGTCAGGCTGTCACTTGAATTTCTTAAGGATGCCCTGCGATAATTAAGTCCTTGACTAGGGGCTGAATAAAAATAAGACAGTCTGAAGACTCCCTAGCCTTAGTAGCACTCACAGTGAACACTGATTTCCTGGTAACTGGTGGCTGAGCCATGCTCAGTCATGGCTACTGACATCAGACATTCAGCTCTTTCTGTTCTGTACAATTTTAGTTTTCTTTCAAGCATTAATATGAAGAAACATTTATACAAATCTATTGCTCTTTCAGTATGCAAGGTCAGTGATGCCACACTGAGCCAGTCTCAGACACCTTCACTTTTTTCTGCTCCCCGCTTCAGTCCTTTCCATTTCAGATCTCCACATTTTGGGAAAACCTCAACGAGAACTCTTAATGCAACTGAATAATTTAAACTATCAGACTTCTCTATCATGAACCATGAATGTTGAGCATTATAAAAAGAAAAACTAACCAAACCAAAGAGGAAATCCAGGCTACCATTCTTACCTAAAATATGCAAAATGTGATATTGTAACAAAATCCCTTGATTGCATGTCAATTTACCATTATATAAATGACATATTTGACTGACAGCATCAGGCACTGCAGAAGGCATCAGTTTTGGAATAAGTATTTGTGGTACTTTGGAATAACGTACCAAGGCCTATAATCTGGTGACTTTAAGAACTGAAAGGTTCCATTTTCTTTTGATAAGTAAAGCTGTTTAACTTTAAATATTTAATAGTTTGTAAATCTCTTTATTACAATTTGAGACTACTTTCAGTCATCTAATAATGTACTTTAAACATTTTGAAAACGGTACTGACATATAAGTCACCCTCTCATCAACTGTATCCGTTCTTCAGTTACGTAGCCCTGTGATGCAGGTCCCACGGCAACTAAACCAAATAGCGGCCTTAAAAGCCAGTGTGAGCTCGAAGTCCTTCTCTTTACTAGGTGCCTTATATATTTTAATCAAAATACCTATTCATTTTTCATGTTGGTTAATTTTCTTCTTTTGCATGATTTTTAAAAGATCGTAACAGGTCACAGGCCAGAGTAATTTGAGGGTGCTGAAGTGGAGGAAGCTGATGTTGAGAAAGACACAGCTAGAAACATTTAGACCATGAATACACAAAAGTCTGCTCGAAACATATATGACTTCTTTTGCAGATCTGCAGATTACTAAGGTTCCTAAGTTAAAGCCAGCCAACTCCAAGACACACATTTTGAATTCGGAAAAAGAATAGGGTAAGATATGATAGTCCTGCGGACTGCTTGAGAATGAAGAATACTGGGGGAAAATCCCCACCAGTATGTTAAAAAGCAGCTACCTTTAAGTTTTACCATACCACAGTACAGAAACTAGATTTAAACTCTAGGTTGGAGGAAGCTGTGGAGGGCTACCCCTGAAAGTAAATATTTTTACAAAGCCTTTTCCCTAAAAATTAGGTATAATCCTTTTAGAGTTAATAAAACCATATGGAAATCTAGTAATTTTGCAAAGGTACTGCAGACCTCCAAGTACATAACAATCAAATACTCTGCACAAAAACTTCAGGAAAATGGCACATTTAATATTCAACGGCAAAATGTTCAGCGAAGCCATGCTAAGAATACTGCAGCATCTTGAAAAGCATGGATGAATTGTGGTTTTCCAAATAAACATAAACAAAAAATAAAACAAGAAAAACACTGATGTCATGAGTAAATCTGAGGATAAATCAAAACTGTCACTGAGGGATTTTGCAGATGATAAAGCAGTATCATTCACTGTCCAAGACCTTACTTGCTGGTACAGTTGGGGTCTTAGCGCCGAGTTCTCAATCATTGTGTGAACCATGGTGATAATAGGTTCATTTTCTTTCATCTATTTCAAATCAGGAGGAGCATACAGCAAACATCAGTTTACAGCATAGCTAGATTTGAAAGACGACACTGTAAATATAGCCTCTACTTCAATATCTACCTAACAGTGCAGGTGTTTACATTTTACCCCATGGTTGTACAGATTTAATTCGCATAAACCATTTTAAACAAGCGTTAAATGCTGTGAGATACTTCCAAGATTATAAAAAAATTACTAATTGCAACACTGTTACAACTAGTTTTACTTTATACATATAATCACAATACAGTCAATTAACGAATATTCCTACATGTACTAAAATAGATGATAAATCATAATTCAAAGGATAAACTAAAGGGCAAGAATACATTCAGGAGAAAAACGTTATCATTTAATTGATTATGCAGTAATAAACCTGAAAATGATATTCAGTTCTGTGTAAGGTTATCAAAAATTAGATCTCTACAAATATTATAATATATTGAACACATCACCTAATCACATATTTTATTAAAGGTAATCTTGACATCTATAGACACTCTACTATGGATTTTCTCACAGTATAATACCACATGCAGAATTACTCAAGGATATCACACTAAGACTTATTCAGCAAAGACTTGGTATGTCTCAGCTCCTAAAAAGATAGTCTGAAACCAAGCTTAACATTTCCAGCTATGTTGTACTTAATTACTGCCTCTAGAAAAATATTTTTTTTATCAGGCTCTGTACTTGAGTCAAAGCACTCAAAAGACAATCATGATGTATAACAGCAAAGGCCAAGAAAGTTTTACCATTTGTAAGCCAACAGGTCTGCTTATAACGGTAATTTGTAACATAACGTTATGTGATTCTCATTTATTAGAAAATAAGCATTTCTATTGTGGCTGGCAAATGCTACTTTACTGATTTCAGCTAAGTCTACAACACAAGTTAATTAATCTTAAAATTCATAAATGTATTAATATAATGTAAGAAAAAACTAAATCTTAAAACTCCTTTCCTAGACAATTATATTTTTAGTCTAGTTGCCAATGTTTCACTCAGTAAAATTTGTTTATTTGTCAAGTTAAAAACCTGTGACTGGTTTAATCTACTTTTTAGTCAATTAATTGATAACGAAACACATGCATGTTGTTTAACAATATTCCAATTAAAAGTTTCATTCAGGCTAGAACGTTTATTTTTAAATCTCTGTGCCTACACCTGCTTTTTGACAGTGAGGGTATTAAAAATAAAAAAAACACTTCACTGAAGAACTGACAAATTTTAGTTGTACAGCAATGACTTTTGACAAATATGTAACAACCAAAACATATAGAATGTTTCCATTTACCCAGGTAGTTCCCTCATGTTACTTTACCACCAACCTGATTTCTGTAACTATAAATTAATTTTGTCAAACTAATTAAATGTCAAGGTATTTGGAACACATCAGTTAAACTCAAAAAATTGTTACTGTTATGATCTGCTGCTTGGGTTGGAATGCAGTGCCCCTATCGTGGCTCAATGCAGCCTCAACCTCCTGGCTTAGGTGAGCCTGCCACCTTAGCCTCTCACATAGGTAAGACTACAGACACATGCCACCATGTCCAGCTACTTTTTTGAAGAGACAGGGGTCTCACTATGTTGCCCAGACTGGTCTTGAACTCCTGGGCTCAAGCGATCCTCCTGGCTCAACGTTTTACAGTTGTTTTTGGGGAGCCAGGAACTTCGCTCATAAGAGATGGTGAAATCAATAAATGTGACTATTCCGTTTCACTGACTGGCTATTGCCCCGTCTCTCTGCCTTTGCTCAGGCCTGCCTACTCCCGGAGACACAGCAATATTGAAATTAGACCAATTAATAACCCTACAATGGCTCCAAACAGTTCAAGTGAAAGAAAGAGTTGCATGTGTATCACTTTAAAACAAAAGCTAGAAAGGATTAAGGTTAGTGAGAAAGACATGTTGAAAAGCAGAGACAGGTTAAAAGCTAGGCCTCTTGTGACAAACATTTACCCAAGCTGAGAAGGTAAAGAAATTAAGTTGTTAAATGAAATTAAAAGTGCTACTCTAGTCAACATATGAAAGAGAAGAAGCAAAACAGCCTTGTTGCTAATAGGGAGAAAGTTTTAGTGGTCTGGAGATCAACCCAGCTAGAACATTCCCTTAAGCCAAAGCCTAATCCAGAGAGCAAAACCCTAACTCAAGTCTTCAGTCCTTTAAAGGTTGAGAGGTGAAGAGCTGCAGAAGCAAAGTTGGAAGCTGGCAGAATTTGATTCAGGAGGTTTAAGGAAAGAAGCCATCTCTCTAACGTCGAAGTGTAAGGTGAAGCAGCAGGTGCTGATTAAGAAGCTGCAGCAAATTACTGAGAAGATCTAGCTAAGATAACTAAAGAAGGTGGCTGCAGTCAGTGATAGATTTTCAATGTAGATAAAACAGCCTAGTATGGGAATAAGATGCTACCTAGGACTCTAATAGCTATAGAGGGGAAGACAATGCCTCACTCCAAAGCCTCAAATAGGGTGACACTGTTTGGGGCTAAGGTAGCTGGTAATTTAGGCTGAAGCCAATGCTCATTTACTATTCTGAAAATCCTGGGGCCCTTAAAAATAATGTTTAATCTACTCTGCTTATACTCCAAAAAATGGAACGACAAAGCCTAGACAGCACATCTGTTTAGAGCATGGTTTACTGAATATTTTAAACCCACTGTTGAGAACTACTGCTCAGAAAAAAAGATTCTTTCAAAATATTACTGTCCATTGACAATGAACCTAGTTATCCAAGAGCGCTGATGGAAACATACAGGGAGATTAATGTGGTTTTCATGACTATTAACACAAATCCATTCTGCAGCCCATGGATCAAGGAGTCATTTCAACTTTCAATTCTTACTATTTAGGCAATGCGTTTCATAAGGCTGTAGCTGCTATAGATAGTGATTCTTCTGATGGACATGGGTGAATTAAAGAAGAATCTTCTGGAAAGAATTCACCATTCTAGATACTAGATATTCGTGATTCAAGGGAGAAGGTCAAAACATTAACAGAAGTTAACAGACATTGAAAACATTAACAGAAGTTTGAAAATATTGGTTCCAACTCTCATGGATGAGTTTGAGGGGTTCAGAATTTCAGTGGAGGAAGGAACTGCAGATGTGGAAATAAAAAGGATCAGAAATGATGCCTGAAGATGTGAGTGAATTGCTTCAATCTCACACTAAAACTTGAGGGGATGAGGAACTGCTTCTTATGGATGAGCAAAGAAAGTGGTTTCTTGAGATAAAATCTACTCCTGGTGAAGAGGCTGTGAACACTGTTGAAATAACAATAAAGCATTTAGAATATATAATCTTAGTTGATAAAACAGGAGAAGGATAAGAAGATTCAGTTCAATTTTACTTTTAAAAAAAAATTTTTGAGACAAAGTTTTGCTCCATAGCCCAGAATGCAGTGCAGTGGAGTAATCACAGCTCACTGCAGCCTTGACCTCATGGGCTCAAGCGATCCTGCCACCTCAGCCTCCCAAGTAGCTGGGACTATAAGTGTGTGTGTTACTCATGGCTGATCAAAGAAGTTTTGTTTTTTTTTTGGCAGAGAAGGGGTCTTGCTATGTTGCTGAGGCTGGTTTCAAACTCCTGGCCTCAAGCAATCCTTCCACCTTGTCCTTCCAAAGCGATAGGCATGAGCCACCATGTCCGACTGCACTCCAATTCTGAAAGAAGTTCTACCATGGACAAAATGTTCTCAAACAGCGTTGCATGTGACAGAGAAATTGTTTCATGAAGAGAGGAACCAACTAATGTAGCAGACTTCATCGCTGTCTTATTTTAAGAAACTGCCACAGCTATCCTAAACTTTAGCAACCACCACCCTGATCAGTCAGCAGGCATCAACATGGAGGTAAAACCTTCCACCAGCAAAAACATAAGGACTTGCTGAGGCTCAGATGATCATTAGTATTTCTTTTCAGCAATATAGGTTTTTTTTTTTTTTTTGAGATGGAGTTTCGCTCGTTACCCAGGCTGGAGTGCAATGGCGTGATCTCGGCTCACTGCAACCTCCGCCTCCTGGGTTCAGGCAATTCTCCTGCCTCAGCCTCCTGAGTAACTGGGATTACAGGCATGCGCCACCATGCCCAGCTAATTTTTTGTATTTTTAGTAGAGACGGGGTTTCACCATGTTGACCAGGTTAGTCTCGATCTCTCGACCTCGTGATCCACCCGCCTCGGCCTCCCAAAGTGCTGGGACTACAGGTATGAGCCATCGCACCCGGCAGGTTTTTGTTTTCTTAGACATAATGCTACTGCACACTTAAGAGACTACAGTATAGAGTAAGCCTTAACTTTTACAGTTATAGGGAAACAGAAAAAAAAAACCAATGGTGCCATCTTGGCTCACTGCAACCTCTACTTCCAGGGTTTAAGCGATTCTCCTGCCTCAGCCTTCTGAGTAGCTGGGATTACAGGTGCCTGCCACTACATCCAGCTATTTTTGTATTTTTAATAGAGACGGGGTTTCACCATGCAGGTCAGGCTGGTCTCAAACTCCTGACTTCAGATGATTCACCCGCCTCAGCTTCCCAAGGTGCTGGGATTACAGGTGTCAGGCACCGCACCCAGTCTTTAAGTTCTTAAAAAAAAAAGAGTACTGCTACTTCTCTTCTGGTTTAAATATGAGAATCCTACAAATTATTTTAAGAGTGGTATTAACAGTCTACATATTTTAGTTAATTGTTAAATTATAAAGCTATTTTAAAAGGCAGATTATTTCATAATACTAGAAATGAGGATGTATGATTAAGACATTAAACGATTTTTTTTTTAAGTTTAAGGGTTTTATTATCAAAGTCTTATGAAATAATTTCAAAAACCGTACATTATCATGGCACAGACTATAGCCTACTTTTGTTTTTACTGCACGAAAGTAAAGGTTGAAACTTCTGTAACGAAGAAACAGTTGCTGAACTACTTTGCATACATAACATGAAATCAGTGTGTGCAATGAGAATACTACTGCAGCAATAAAAATTTACTGGTGTCATACAACTTGAGGTCCAGCAAACGGTACATTATCAAGTAGATTTGTCTTAATATTATTATTATTTTTTTAGACAGAGTCTCGCTCTTGTTACCCAGGCTGGAGTGCAATGGCGCGATCTCAGCTCACCGCAACCTCCGCCTCCTGGGTTCAGGCAATTCTCCTGCCTCAGCCTCCTGAGTAGCTGGGATTACAGGCACGCGCCACCAGGCCCAGCTAAGTTTGTCTTACTATTTTTTTGAAACAGTCTCACTCTGTTCCTCGGGCTGGAGTGCAGTGGCGTGACTGAGGTTCACTGCAACCTCCACCTCCCGGGTTCAAGTGATTCTCCTGTTTCAGACTCCCAAGTAGCTGGAATTACGGGCACCCACCACCATGCCCAGCTAATTTTTGTATTTTTAGTAGAGACACGCCTTCACCATGTTGGCCAGCCTGCCTCAGCCTCCTAAAGTGCCAGAACTACAGGCATGAGCCACCGTACGTGGCCAGATTATCTATTTCAAATGCTCATTTCCAGATGGAACTATAAGAAGGTCGTCATGTCAAAAACAAGACCATAAGTAGATCCATTGTGTTGGAGGATTTTAATATTTAGGATATTCTTGCCACAATAACATGCAATCAGTGCATTTCCCACATAGCTCCATTACAGCAATGAATGTAAGTGAACTCAGTAAAGGAGCTCATATGACATAGACAATCCATTCCTGCTGTAGATGCACATAGCTTTTCATTTTTGTTATGAAGCAGCACCAACAGTAAAACTGCCTGGTTACTCAGTCAGATTTCACCATGTCAAGAATTGCTTACGTCGTACCATTTTCTAAATGCTTTTTAATGTAAATAATATCAATAATGGGAGCTTTGTAACAATTTATAACTCAGAGCTCTATACATGAAGGTTTGAAATGAACAAATACAGCATTCAGAAATCACACAAGGGATGACACTGATGCATGTATACAGCTGAATTCCCATAGAGGCAATATTCATTCAGATCCACGTCTTCTTCGGGATGATCATCCCCATTCACTTTGGATTCTCTTGGTGAATCACCAGCTCCTTTTCCCACAGAACATTCCTTTGTTCCAGGGGAACTTGCTTCCATTGCTTTCTTCTCTCCTTTCTTTTTCTTTTTCTCACTGTTCCTTTTCATCATAATCCTGTTTAACTTTCACGTCTGTATCACGCTCCGATTTTCTTTTCCAGTCCTTTTCCTTATCTTTACTCTTCTTCATGCTTGCTGATCGTTCCTTCATCCCCACTTCTTTATCTTTCTTCTCCTTTTTTGTCTCCCAGGGGATGGTGAGCAAGACAGTTTTGTTTTAGGAGACCGAGGCTCTTTAGATCTTGTTCCACTCCTGCTTCTTCGTCGTCTCTCTCTGCTTGCACTTCTGGAATGTCTCGCTGTGTTCTACCTTTTTGGTCGTGTTTCAGAACCTTTCCTTTCTTTGTCTTCTTTTTGTCTCTTGTTTTTTATGTGCCCCTCTACCTTCTACCTCTCTCTGGAGGTAGATCTTCTCTGTCTTGGGCTTTTGGATGATCACTGATTCCTAGACTTAGAATGTGATCACCCTCTTAATCTGCTTCCTAACCATCTAGAAGATGAAGTCCTCCTCCTCCTAGAACGATCTTGATCTTAAATGCCTTTTTTCTTCTTCCTTATGTGGTTCTATAGCAGCAGAATTAGGGACTGTGCTTCCTGTACTCTTTTCATAGCTTCCTCTATTTTTTTTTTTTGAGACAGAGTTTTGTTCTTGTAGACCAGGTTGGAGTGCATGATCTAGGCCTACTGCAATGTCCACCTCCTGGGTTCAAGCGATTCTCCTACCTCAGCTTCCCATATATTTGGGATTACAGGCATGCACTACCATGCCCAGCTCATTTGGAATTTTTAGACGGGGCTTCACCATGTTGTTCAGGCTGGTCTCCCCGAACTCCTGACCTCAAGTGATCCACCCACCTCCGCCTCCCAAAGTGCTGGGATTACAGGTGTGAGCCACCGTGCCTGGCTGCTTCCTTTATTTCTTTACTAGTGGTATCCAATTTCATACTTGGTTAAACAAGACCAGCAGGCACATGATTCACCTTGGGACCAACAGTACTCATAAGCTTCAGCAACTGATTTGTGGCAAGAGACTGAGAGTTCAGGTTTGCTCCAGGAAGCCCAAGTGCAGCAAGGGCAGGATCAAGAGTAGGAGCCCACAAAGCAGCCAGTGGGACAGCACCAGTCTGAGTAAGTGCGTTCGGAGTAGGCAGGCGCTCACCATGCACAACACCTGCCATTGCATTAGCAGGTGCCAACAGAGACAAAGCCTTAACCTTATCAAGAATAACTCCTTCAGCATGTGGTACGCCATCAAAGCTCCGTCAGGAACACAGTGTTTGTCAGACGTTGTGCCACAACTGCTGAGTCTGGATCATGGAACTTAAGGAGATGAGACTGGCAAAGGTGAATTATCCAGTGAACAGGTGTGGTTCATTGATCTTACCTAGAAAACCGAGTCTGCATCTGCTCAGAGCTAGCACTTGGGGAGACATTAGTCACCCATTACTTGAAAATTTTAAGGCTAAATGACTAGAAAAACTATCTAGAAAATCTGATACTTAATCCTGGCCTCTTTATCAGTTTTGAGGTCTGCTGGGCAAATATAATAACTATTTTTTTAGACGGAGTCTTGCACTGTTGCCTGGCTGGAGTGCAAAGGCGCTATCTTGAGCGGGTCACTGTAACCTCCACCTCCTGTGCTGAGGCAATCCTTCTGCCTCAGCCTCCGCGTGACTAGGACCCCAGGCCTGCACCACCATGCCTGTCTACTTTTTTGTATTTTTAGTAGAGACGAGGTTTCACCACGTTGGCCAGGCTGGTCTCGAACTCCTGGTTTCAGGTGGTCCGCCCGCCTTGTCTTCCCAAAGTGCTGTGATTCCAGGTGAGCCACCGCACCCAGCCAGTTACTCTTTTCCTTGAGAGAAAAGGTCTCGGCCGTGCCGGGTGCATGCCTGCAGTTCCAGCACTTCAGGAGGGCGAGGCAGGTGGATCACTTGAGGACAGGAGCTGGAGACCAGGAGAGCAACATGGCGAAACCCCGTCTCTACAAAAAAGTAGCCGGGCATGGTGGTGCAAGCTTGTGATCCCAGTTACTCGGGAGGCTGAGGCTGAAGGAAGTTCAGGCTGCAGTGAGCCATGATTGCCACTGCACTACAGCCTGGGTGACAAAGCCAGACCCTGTCTCCAACAACAACAACAACAACAAAACAAAGCTGCAAGAAAGGATACTATTTAAAAAAAAACAAACAAACAAAAAAACACGGCTGGGCGTGGTGGCTCACGCCTGTAATCCCAGCACTTTGGGAGGCTGAGGCGGGCAGATCACGAGGTCAGGAGGTCGAGACCAGCCTGACCAACATGGTGAAACCCCCTCTCTACTAAAAATACAAAAAAAAAAAAAAAATCAGCCAGGCATGGTGGCTTGCACCTGTAATCCCAGCTACTTGGGAGGCTGAGGCAAGAGAATCGCTTGAACCGGGAGGTTGCAGTGAACCGAGATTGTGCCACTGCACTCCAGCCTGGGCGAGAGAGGGAGACTCTCTCTCTCAAAAAAAAAAAGAAGGCTGGGCGCGGTGGCTCAGGCCTGTAATCCCAGCACTTTGGGAGGCCGAGGCAGGTGGATCATGAGGTCAAGAGATCGAGACCATCCTGGTCAACATGGTGAAACCCCGTCTCTTCTAAAAATACAAAAAATTAGCTGGGCATGGTGGCGTGTGCCTGTAATCCCAGCTACTAGGGAGGCTGAGGCAGGAGAATTGCGTGAACCCAGGAGTCGGTGGTTGCAGTGAGCCGAGATGGCGCCATTGCACTCCAGCCTGGGTAACAAGAGCGAACAAAAAAAAGAAAAAGAAAAAGAAAAAAAAATTTAGCCCAGTAAAGTAAGTATGATTTTTCCTGTGATCTGCATCTCATTTACGGAAGGGGAAACCTTTGCTCAAGCTGTCTTGTAACTTAAGTTTACTTGAGTCTGAATTCTGTGCTAATAGCTCCTTTTTCTTGAACAATCTGGGTGGATACAGGGCAAAGCTTCTGTCCTTCACTGTTAACTAGAAAGACCCAACTCTTGCTGTCATTTTCCATTTAAGTGGAAAAGGGACTTTTTCCTGAGTTCTTGACTTCTTCAGAAAAGACTTTTTAAGTTGGGAATCTGTCTTAACAAAAGCAAAAAACCCCAGAGGGTAATCACCTAAGACTCCATTTCTCAAGAATGTCCTCCTGTGTCTACATCAATAAACTCTTAAAATGTGCAGCAAAACTAAAAAGCTAAAGAATTTGACATGCCCAGGATGAGGCTTTAGGGAATGGGGGGGATCTTTATAAATAGGACATTTAGATAATAACAATGTAAATTTGCCTTCCACTCTCTCTTTAGGCACATCTGAAAGTCCAAGAACCTGAGATTGAAGGGTGTGACTACCTATTGAAACCACTCTTTGTTTAACAGGAAGCAGGGAAATTTGAAGTGACTTCAGTAATAGAAGAATGTAAATGAGTCTCTTTATAACTGAAGGGTTATTGAGATTACTTCAGAAGTTTTAAAGCAATTTGAATACATCATCTATGCTCTATGTTTTTCCTTTAAGTAAAACTTGAAAAAAACTACTATTGTTATAAAGAATCAGCTAACCTATAATATTTCCTCCTTTTTTCAAAGATAGATTATGTACCTGTGGTATATTTGAGAGCAAACTCTGAAGGCCTGGGCTAGTGCTGTTCCAAATAATTTACTTACATTGGCTATGGATACATTTTACAGATCTGGTTGTTTTTTTTTTTTACTTCAGCAGCTTAATATATTTTCCTTGTTTAATGGCCTTTTCCTAATCATTGTTCCTTTAATTTCAAGCAATGCTACTACTATGTTTATTCCTGGCATCCGCAGGAAACAGAAAATATTAAAAGAACTCAAGATCAATTAAAAAAGTCTTTTACTGTGAACATAAGGTTTGAAATCATCTTTTGCAAATTAGGATACACTAAAATCTACCATTTTTAAGGGACAAAACATTCCCAAAGTGAAAACCTTACATTTCTGTTAGTCAAAAAGGTACTTGTTTTTGGCATGGATAAATCTACTCCAGAATATATTTGAACTTTAAATCAAAATTAAAATAACTTCTAGATACAAGGATCTAGATTTTATTAATGGTTAACTGTGTTCTTACGAAGTTACAAATAGCAGTGAGTAGCTGAATTCCCACCATTAATTCAAAGATTTATCAGCTTATGTTTCAACAACAAAATGACACCTTTTCGTCCATTTTAGAAATGTTTTTCGCATTTATATTCAACTTATTTCCTTCCAGGTCTTGAAAATAATTCAAGAATTCTACATTGGGCCTGGCACGGTGGCTCACGCCTGTAATCCCAGCACTTTGGGTGGCCAAGGTGGGTGGATCACGAAGTCAAGAGATCGAGACCATCCTGGTCAACATGGTGAAACCCTGTCTCTACTAAAGATACAAAAAATTAGCTGGGCATGGTGGCGCGTGCCTGTAATCCCAGCTACTCAGGAGGCTGAGGCAGGAGAACTGCCTGAACCCAGGAGGCGGAGGTTGCGGTGAGCCGAGATCGCGCCATTGCACTCCAGCCTGGGTGAAAAGAGCGAAACTCTGTCTCAAAAAAAAAAAATTCTACATTGTAGGCACTAACATAGTGCCTTACACTGAGTTCCACAAATCTTTGCAGAATGGATAAACTTGCTGAAAAATGAACATAAAATTAAGATAGAGGCAAAACTACTGTAAAATTAAGTCAAAAGCAAAGGCTGCTATAATGAGTTACTTTTGTAATTTTGCAACTACAAAATCATATTTATAATACTTTATAAATAAAAATAGAACTGTGTAACTATTATGCATTTGAGTAAAGATAGGGAAATTTTGTTTTCACTTTGCTACCTTATTAGAGCCATACAGAAGCTGATATTCCTCAGGTAACAAAGACAACAGCCTGAAACTCTATGAACAGACTGACCCATTAAGTTTGAAAGAAGTTAAAATTTTTTAAAAATGAAAGAAAATCCATGAATACAAGGTTTCTTATCCTAGCTTATGATTTTGGGCAAGTCATGGAATCTGATTACATGGGGAAAAAGGTAACTGGTCCGTATGCTGAAGAGCCTGTGCCTGTGAGACAAGTGGGATGTTGCAGAAGACAGTGGTTTGTGAACTGTGAAGTGAGACTTACACAGCAGGGCTGAACAGGCACTACACACCCATGCAGAGAAGGTAGTGCTTCGGAAGTGTCTGAGAAATGGTGAGTCACTGGCTGGAGAAATGGGTTTATGGGGGAGGAATTACTGCCCAAGTTGTGTCGGGCTGGTAGTAGACCGAAGGCTTACATGACAAAAACAGACTTTTTTTGTTGGGCAAAAGGAGTTAGTGAAATTTCCAGACTTGGCTAAAAGACGTAATGTGGCAGGACCTTTAGGAAGATTAAATGAACAACTGAACCTAATTTCAATTTCAGCAGTCACAGACTTCCCATCTACTGAGAGCTTACTGGTTCCTTACTGTGTTTATAGATACTACCTCAATTAATCCTCAACAACCCGAAAAGGTTCACATCACAATCTTATAAATGTTAGAATGGAGGCTGACAGGCATATAGTTAAGAAACTTACTATCCAAAGGCAGGAAAATTAAGATAAGACACATCCAGAACTACTATACGATAAAATGGGACACACAACAAAATCTAGATGTGAGACCAGGAATATTGCTACGTGTATGCAAAGACTCAGGAAAAGCATTACAGAGGATACACTCCCAAGATTTGCGGACTAAAGGGCAATGAGGGATCTCGCATACCTAAGGTGTTATGATAGTCTTTGTTTTCTTTTTCTTTTTTTTTTGAGACGGAGTTCCGCTCTTGTTACCCAGGCTGGAGTGCAATGGCGTGATCTCGGCTCACTGCAACCTCCGCGTCCTGGGATCAGGCAATTCTCCTGCCTCAGCCTCCCGGGTAGCTGGGATTACAGGCACACGCCACCATGCCCAGCTAATTTTTTATATCTTTAGTAGAGACGGGGTTTCACCATGTTGACCAGGATGATCTCGATCTCTTGACCTTGTGATCCACCCGCCTCGACCTCCCAAAGTGCTGGGATTACAGGCTTGAGTCACCACGCCCAGCCGATAGTCTTTGTTTTCTTAACCAAACATCATGCCAACATGCAATCAGCTAAAAAAAAAAAATCTGCTCAGATAGTTCTATAGAATCTCATGCTTTCGGTTTTCAGTAAAACTGTTTTTAAAGCACATTTAATTCCAGTTTAAAGTTATCCGTTTAACTTTAATCCATGCTGATGTTGGGCAGACAAGATTTTAGAAGAACATTATACAATTCCAGGCACCTGTCTGACTTAATTCTGCCATTTTCACAAATTTGGAAAATCTCTATCATTACGGTGAGGAAGTGGCAGGCGGGACGCCAAGGAGGCTTGTCATACCTTAGGTCCTTCCCGGTAGTCTGCCACTTGCTTTTCTTCTTGCTGATCAGTCAGTCAGACTGTCAAAGACTGGTGTCAGGCCGTCCCAGCCATAGCCTGTGGAGGAGACCGGGCCTCACTTTCTCTGTGTGTCATCCTCTTTTCCTCTGGGGGTTTTAAGGTGCCAGCCTTAAGTTCCAGGTCTAAGCAAACAGTAAAGCAAGAGTGCTGACGGCTCTCCAAGCCCAGTGAGCTCCTTCTCAGTAAAGCTTGTGATATGACCAAAGTCAATACTAACAGATATCCTGAACCATGGTTTTTTTTTTTGCTTTAGGTTTTTGGTCAGGGACTTGAAGGATAAAGATGACAAGCTTTGGGCTGGGCGTGGTGGCTCATGCCTGTAATCACAGCACTTTGAGAGGCTGAGGTGGGTGCATTACCTGAGGTTAAGAGTTTAAGACCAGCCTGGCCAACATCATCTCTACTAGAAATACAAAATTAGCTGGGTGTGGTGGTGGGCACCTGTAATCCCAGCTACTCGGGAGGCTGAGGCAGGAGAATCGTTTGAACCCAGGAGGCTGAGGTTGCAGTGAGCTGAGATTGTGCCATTGCACTCCAGCCTGGGCAACAGAGTGAGACTGTGTCTCAAAAAAAAAAAAGATGACCAAAGATGTTTTTCGTACCTTGAGGATGTGCTGCAGGCACAGTTATGTATACCTCCGGAGGTAGACATAACCGAAACTGAAGAGATGTTTTCTTTTCTGCCCCTCTCCACAACTTTTGTTTCAGCTATTGTTGAGTGCAGCACTTTGTATACGGGAACCCCATGCATGCGTAACCTCAGTGTGGCGGTGAGTTAGTCTCACAGGGCAACCCTTCATCAGTGGAGGATGGGAGCCCGTCAAATGCTTCCTACTTCTTATTGTTCACTTGGGTAATTCTGTAGTGTTTCCACTCATTTGTCAACAGGCAACTGTCCGATAAGGCCAAAGCTGCCCACGGCAGTTGATAAATCATCCCTTCCTTCCTTTTTACTCTCTTCTCTCGTAGCTTGATATCATTTCCCAAAAGAAACTCCCTGCAAATGAGCCCACATGAAGAAAGCCCACACTATAAACCCTGCTCTCTGGGAGAACCCCGGAGAGGTTAGAGATGAAGACTCACACAGTGACAGATAGTAAAATGACGAATAGATGAAGATGAATTCTCAGTCTGGAGAACACCAAGAAACAGAGGTCTTCCCCATTTAGCACTGAGATTGGTTAAAAAAATATATATAGCTAAAAATAGGACAGATAAATTACTAGTAAGAACAGACCCATGATAATAACATATGCACTCTCAGGCCAATTTATGAGACACATTTTAAATTCTTTTTTTTGAGACAGAGTCTTGCTCCTCGCTCTGTCACCCAGGCTGGAGTGCAGTGGCACGATCTTGGCTCACTACAACCTCTGCCTCCCGGGTTCAAGTGATTCTCCTGCCTGAGCCTCCCAAGTAGCTGGAGGCATGGCACATGCCACCATGCCCAGCTACGTTTTTGTATTTTTAGTAGAGACGAGGTTTCACCGTGTTAGCCAGGATGGTTTCAATCTCTTGACCTCGTGATCTGCCCACCTTGGCCTCCTAAAGTGCTAGGATTACAGGCGTGAGCCACCGCGCCCAGCTACATTTTAGATTCTAATGTAATCCATTAAATCTTAGAGTTTTGCCATTATGATTTCACATCTTGCTCAAGATTCTTTTTGGGTTTCATCTCTGTCCCTCCTGCCCATCTTCTTTTTTATTTTTGGAGACAGAGTGCAGTTGTGTGATCTTGGTTCACTCTGCTTCCCTGGTTCAAGCAATTCTCCTGCCTCAGCCTCCCGAGTAGTGGGTGCCATGAACCACCACACCCGGCTAATTTTTTTTATATTTTTAGTAGAGATGGGGTTTCCCCATGTTGGCCAGGCTGGTCTCAAACTCCTGACCTCAGGTGATCCACCTGCCTCGGCCTCCCAAAGTGCTGGGATTACAGGCGTAAGCCACGGCGCCTGGCCACATTGAATACATTTTTAAGAGAGATGTTTTCTTCAATGTGGGTAGGGTGTGTGATACTGTTAGTCTAGTCTTCAGATATAGCACAAAGTAAGATACTGTGCTTCATGGCCTGGCTTGGGAATCTAACCACCAGGGATACTATTAAAAATGCTTAATAACCTGTAGGGTAAAGGAGCCACAATAACCTGTATGCTCCTTCTGTATCTTACAACCAAATATTATCAAATGGTTTGGCTACAATCAGCTACCCAGGAAACCTGTTACTCTTGTTTCAAACAAATGACTTACACCTGGCTCTGTGGAACCTTTTACGGACTCCTAATAAAAAAATGCTTGCTTAGTAGGGCAGCTTGATCTGCCCTGTTCTGATTAAAAAAAAAAAAAAATTTTCCCCCCAAATTTTCTCTTTCCTTCATAAAATAACAACTAGCCACTATGACACTGTCAAAGAACTACAACAGGATACTTCATTCTTCAGGGGAGGAGACCCTGCTTTAACTGCTGATAATCTGAAATTTACTTCCAACCTCATGGCAAGTACACAGGAAGGGCAACACTTTGCTTACGGTTTCCTCCACCCCTTTTATATTGTTAGGCAGAAAAATAAACATGGAAAAAGCTAATAAATGTTCAATCTATTCAGTATATGCATTTTAGGATGAAGCTAGCAAGTTTCCCTTAACTGTAACCAAAAGCAACTCCAGTATTCAGCAACAAAATGAGTTACTGATGTACTGTGTATTTATTCATTCTCTACACAGAGCACGGATGAGATACATAAAGAATATAGTTGGAATTACTCTATGTATACGGTAATGCTATCTTAAAATTCACAAAAATGACAAACCAGGGCTAGTCTTACATAAATGTGGACTTTGAATAATACAGTAACTGGGCTATGGAAGCATACACAAACTGTAATAGCGTACTTCATAATGAAACAAAAAACTGAAGAAAATTCTACCATGTAGTTAGTATACATATATATGTAGTTTTTTTTTAAGACAGAGTCTCACTCTGTCGCCAAGGCTGGAGTACAATGGCATGGTCTTGGCTCACTGCAACCTCCGCCTCGTAGGTTCAAGTAATTCTCCTGTCTCAGCCTCCCGAGTAGCTGGGATTACAGGTGCCCACTTAATTTTTAAAATTTTTGGTAGAGACAGGGTTTCACCGTGTTGGCCAGGCTGGTCTTGAAATCCTGACCTCAAGTGATCCGCCTGCCTTGGCCTCCCAAAGTGCTGGGATTACAGGCGTGAGCCACTGTGCCCAACCAAGCTACTGTTATTTTTAAACCACTTCAATACATGATTCATCCTCATAAATGGTGATAGTGAGAACCAAATTATTTTTGCTGAAGTTACAGGCACAAGAAGTCAAGATTTTTGGATCGACTGTTTAATACGTAAATCTGTAGACTTTCAGATAAGGTAATTTCATTTTTCATTTGTTATTCAACATTCTAGCAGCATCAGAATTGAGCTGACCTCTGAAGCAACTCTGAGACTAATCTTTGGATCTTTTTTGTGAATAGTAACAGGGATGAACAGAATTTAAATAAATTAGTTTTGCTTTTGATTACTGTAACACCTCACAAGGGGCAGGAGGAAAACTGAATTTTGTTGCTGGTCTTGGGTTGTTCTGATGATCTATTAGGGAGGCAGAATAAGTTTGAGAATAGATGAGTACATGTTTATTTGTTATGATATACAGTATAAAATGTGACCAGAGCCTTTTCCTCTTTCAGATTTTATAATTTACTTTCGAATTTGTGGTTATATAAAACTTATGAATCAATTCATAAATCCAGGGAGCCAATAATGCCCACAACAACAGACCTGGTAATCTAAAATGTTATGTTACTGGCAGTAACAAGATTAAAAGCTGGAAATGTTTCAGCTGAATGAAAAATTTTATTAAAACTCAAAGTTATCAAGAACTATTTTTATATGATTTAATAGCCACAACTACTGATATAAAATATAGAATAGTTCAAAAGTAATTCCATTTATATTAAATGCAATTATTTGAAATTATAAATTTTTAATACAATTATTTAAAGAGAGATTTTCTTTAGGAAACCTTAAAGATATATAAATTTAAGCGTATCTGAGTTTCTGGGCAAAGTCTCCACCATGTTTTCAGATGCTATCTAATTATTACCTAAAAATGGCCCAATTTTTGCTATCAAAGTAGTCTTACTTCAGACACAAAATATCATTCAAACGATTCTATAATCCTTCTCATTAACGCAAAATTGAAAATTTGAATAACTTTACTGCAGGTAAATTACTGGAAAAGCTTTGGTGACATGTTGAGAGAATAGAGATCAGTAACATGTCGGGATGTTTAGAAGTCACTGGTAGGACCACAAGCACAAAGCGGTAAAAGGTTCAGCAAAGCCTGCTTAGAGAGGAGCGCCGGGAATGAGCCTTAAAGGGATAAAACACAGTCTCCACCCGGGAAAGCAATTGGGGAAGGGCTTCTTAGCAAATGGTGGTGTTTTGGATGTATTTACCTGTCCTCCTCTAAAATTTTCTGAAGTTCTGTGTCTCTGCAATTCCAGCTATGATTCAAAGAGGTCAGTAATAAATTATAGTAAACCACAAGGTTTATTTTCTGAGATGTGGGGAAGCTTCAAATTAATATCATTGTTTTCTAAACCTAATTTTTAATATCCCACTATTTTTAGGACTATCTGTAGCTCTAAATACCAAGGAGCTTTTTTTTTTTTAAATTTCCCATGTATCAGCAGCTTTCTGGTAGTGCAGAATTTGAAGGAAAATGCAGTTTTCTATTTTATTAGCTAACAGTCTTTATCACACTGCTTTCAAAATGCATAATATACACTGGGGTTCAATTTCAATAGCCTCAATCTCTGGATTGAAGTTCTGAGATTTGGATATTTGAAATGCTTATTTTTTAAAGGATTCCAATGGGGCAAAGTGACGATGAAAATGTTTTGTGGAAAATATATAAATTTTATACTAACAAAACTATGCTACTTTTAAAAATTAAAATAAGAAAAATGATTTAACACTTTTCAAAGGGTTATCCTAATGTAAAATCCCTCTTTAAATACAACTAATTTAAAGTAGCATATTACTATTTTGTTTCAAACAGGCAAATATAAAAATGCAAGCATTTGTCTCATAACATTTTCCATAGTAACCTCTTTATTTGATAAAATGTTCAAGTTTGGACATTTTGAAACAAGCTAGAATAAGTTTTAACTTAATTTACATGAAAAAATGCATTCAATGAAAGAAATCATGTCTTGTAACAAAAAGATTCCCATCAAATTAAATATTAATAGAGCATTTTATAAAAACTAAAGAGGAGAGAGTCACTCCTTGCTCACTGCCACTTTTTTAAAATTTTGAGACAAAAGTCTACTCTGTTGCCCAGGCTGGAGTGCAGTGGTGTGACCTCGGTTCACTGCAACATCTGCCTCCAGGGCTCAAGTGATTCTCCTGCCTTAGCCTCCCAAGTAGCTGGGATTACAGGTACGCACCACCATGCCTGGCTAATTTTTGTATTTTCAGTAGACATGGGGTTTTGCCATGTTGGCCAGGCTGGTCTCAAATTCTTGACCTCAGGTGATCCACACACCTCAGCCTCCCAAAGGCTGGGATTACAGGTGTGAGCCACCATGCCTGGCCCATTGCAACTTTCAGTTTTGAACATTCACCTCAACAAGCCACACCTGGTACCACCGCTGAGCTAATGCTAGGAACTGTAGGTCACTATAAAACTGGCTCTACATACGCTGGCAAAAAACAAACACTGGAAGTACACAGCAAACAGGGAATAAGGACAGGCAACTGAAAATCACCTCCGCTATACACTTCACCCATCTTCCTTTCTTCTTTCCTTCCGACCCGCCCACTTCCCTTTTTTTTTCCTTTTGAGACAGTCTTGCTCTGTCGCCCAGGCTGGAGTGCAGTGGTGTGACATCTTGGCTCACTGCAACCTCTGCCTTCTGGGTTCAAGCAATTCTTGTGCCTCAGCCTCCTGTGTAGCTGGGATTTCAGATGTTCACTGTGACATCCGGCTGATTTTTATATTTTTAATAGAGACAGGTTCTTCCATGTTGGCCAGGCTGGTCTCAAATTCGTGGCCTACAGTCATCTGCCTACCTTGGCCTCCCAAAGTGATGGGATTACAGGCATGAGCCATTGTATCTGGCTGACTTCGCCCATCTTTAGACCCCGCTTTGGGAAAACAGAGCCTGCTACATTCACCCTCCGTCTTGCCTTCCAACAAGACAACTCACAGCTTGGTGTCTGCTCCTTTAATTAGGTCAACTCCAAGCTAAGATAAGCCTCAAGAAGTAGGTGTTTTAATGGATAAGGAAGAAGTCTAGAGAATTTAGGCTCTCAATTTTAGGTGACCCGGCATTTATATCCCCCTTTTCCTCCAAACCTGTCCTTTCTCCCTGTTTATTATGGAATTCCTGAATCCACCTGGTCAAGGATTTCATCATATTCTGTCACTTGTAAAAGTCATGTCATTAATTCAAAGTGACTGAAATAGCTGAGTAACCTGGAAAACTGTACTATATTTAAGAAGTTCCATTAAGTAGTAAAAAGTAAGAAAATCTCTATGAATCCCACCTGATGATCCAAATATATGGTGTTCCTTTGGAGATGATGTGAAAGAATTTCATTCTAGTAGGCACCAATTAAGAAAAAAGGGATAGAGAAAGAGGATGTGGAATTCAAGAAAAGGTCAATTTTGAAATAAGAAAAACAGGTAATTTACTATAACCTATTATATCACAGTATACAACAACTTTTGTGCACATGCTCCCCTGTAAATGGTACCGATGACATATAAAACTATAAAATTGTACTTTGTTTTGTAAGAAATTAAGTATACATGCATATGAACAATGAACTATTAAGCAGAAAAATCCCTTAAAATAGCTTTAGCAAACTGTTAGACCTTCTACCTGTTATTTCCTGTAATACAGTACTACTTCTTTCCGTAAGAGGTTTCTTATATAACCTGAGCTACAAACCCTTTGAGAAATGGTTATGAGTTCACTCATTAAAAATAGAAGACATTTTGAAGTTAATCTTTAAGATTTCAAAGGCAGTATTATTAAAGCTATAATGAATTTCCAATTCATTGTTTTACTAGAAATTATAGGACTTCTCAATGTTTGCTTTACCAGACGTGGAAGTCAGAGTATTCAGTGAATAACAACATGAAGTTAACGCATACACGGAGTATTGTATGCATTTCCTTCCTCAAGACCAAAGACAGTGGGTGAGCGGGTGGGTGGAAGGCTAAGAAGAAATGCACCCTCCCTGTGTTTTCTTTCAGTAACATATAAATAAGCGGAATTCTCAAAGGGTTAACAGGAGATTCTAAGGCTGTCACCATGATGGTCTGGGCTCATGCTCAATCCTAAGGACACTTATCATATTAACTAATGAGTGGTTCGAAGTGAGTGATGATGGAGGACAACACAGACAGATCTCTGAGTAGCTGACCTTTGGGCTGTGGGCCTCGAGCTTTAGCTGCATGAGCTGTGCTAACGTGTGTTCCCGGATACTACTCAGCTCGGCTTGCTGCCGTCTCAGCTTTATTAGCAGCAGTGTAAGCTCCTCTGGCTGAAGGAGTACAATTTAAGAATCCAAACAGTGGAAAACAGATTAATTGTTGTCTTAAGTGACAGATATTAAATCAATATTTCTTGGCAAGTTTCCTCTTATGGTTGACATCAAACACAGTGCCTAGGCACTATGATGATAGGTCCTACATAAATGCATAGATATCTAGAGAAATAGAAGGAACAGTGTTACTTTAAAAGATACAGCAAAACAACAGTATATTAAGGCATTTTCTCAGAACTCATGAGAATATTTAAATGTTAAGTACAAAAAAGCACAATGCCAAAAAACCATTATAAAGGTTTGTACATAAGTGCTGCTAAAAAATTATCAAAAGATATTTTAGTAAGATATCTAAAAAATTACGGCTTTTCTAGCAATAGTACAAATACCTGCATGTCCAACTTTCTAACAGAAGGTACATAAAATCATTAAAATGAATGTAGGCTGGGCACAGTGGGTCACGCCTGTAATCCCAGCACTTTGGGAGGTTGAGGTGGGTGGATCATGAGGTCAGGAGTTCGAGACCAGCCTCACCAACATGGTGAAACCCTGTGTCTACTAAAGATACAAAAAATTAGCTGGGCATGGTGGCACATGGCTATAATACCAGCTACTTGGGAGGTTGAGGCAGGAGAACTGCTTGAACCCAGGAGGCAGAGGTTGCAGTGAGCTGAGACCGTGCCACTGCACTTCAGCCTGGGCAATAGGGCGAGGCTCTGTCTCAAAATAAATACATAAATAAAATAAAATAAATTAAATGTAAAGCTTGGATATCTTCACATTATTAAACTTGGTGTCTGGGTTCAATTAATCACTTCCCAGTTTTATTCTGAAATGACAATGTTAGTGCTTTCATGGCATTTGTTATGACTAAAAGATCAGTTTTATTTTTTAATGAAAAGAGAAAGTTTCCATGGGCATGTAAACCCTCCTTCTTTGCTCTGGGAACAGCAGATAACTTGTTTTTGGTTCTTGATTGGTGACTATGATTCAAAAAAAAAAAAACAAAAAAAAACCAACACAGTTTCAATGGTGGATGAAATTCCTTAATGTATTTTCTTAGAAATACAGTAAAGTATGGGCATTGGCAGTCTTACAGCCTGTGAAGTATTACTTGGTACATCTCTGAGCTTTGTTATGATTAAAAAATGGGGCTATAGGGAGACTCTCCTCACTTGAGGGCTGCAATGTACTCTTAGAACTTCCAGGCTAAAAAATATTTCTGAGATTGGTTTGTTTTGCCTACACCATGGCATTGCACTAGCTCTCTTCTGTTCTGTTTATTTGCTATAGCTCTTTATTTTCCTATAATTCTTTTCAAAAACAAATCATTTTTAACTGGTATCTGAAATCATATTAAAAATTATTGGCTTCAGACAGAAAAAGTGTTAGTAGAAGTAAACTATGGTTACTATTGGATTCCTTTGATAAAACTGGGTATCCACAGGTGAGACAATAGTCTTTTACTGTATATGAAACAAAGAATGTTTGGTGTGTGAGATTTAAAGAATAAGCCACATAAGAGTAAAAGAACAATGCTTTTGCTCTAATTCCAATCCTATCTCGTGACCTCATGATGCTAGATGGTCCTTGTTTTATGATCATCATATCCAGCACCTGGGTAAGGTGGGGTAAGAGATTCAGATATTCTAAGAACCCAGAGAGATACCACAAGAAATACTGAAACTCTGGTTTATTATTTATAGAGTTAAAAACATTAAGAAATCTTCAAAAGGATGAAAGATACCAATAACTTTATTTGATCTAACACATTTGACCAAACAAAGTAGGAGGTGGGAAATAAGTTTTATGCTACATTTCCACCAGAGGGAGCAAGGAGGAGAGAAACATTTGTGGTACGATATTAGCATTTACTTTATGATTAATGCCTATTTGTCAGGTCAAAATCTAATGTTTTAAAATTCCAACATCTCAAAGTTCTTTGTTATAATCAAGTAATATTTATAATCTTTGACAAATAAACTGCAGGTAGCTTAATGCAAGGAAATATTTCCTTTTATCTAAACGTGTAAAAGATAAAACAATGTTTTTACAAAACACATAAGATGAAATTTGTTTTGATTACTGCAGGAAGAGAATTTTAAATAATGAACAGGTGCTAAAAATCACACCTTTACAGAAACTATCTACTGACAATAAAGCCAGTAAAAAAATTTACTAAAAAAATGAATTAAAATAAACTAAACTGATTAGAACAGTATCCTGCTAATATAACTCCTTCCCAATGGAACAGACCACTGATAATGAAATGATAAGGGTAAATGTTTGTTACAGTCTTTCTGTTGATATGTAAATCAGTTTCTTTTATTAACTGTTAATCTTTAGATTAACTCTAAAGAAGTTAATCTAAAAATTCACAGGGAAAACATCATACACCAAAGTTTGACTACAAATAGCTGCTTGCTGGATTTATCCACTAATGAATGACTGTAACTTCTATTTTAAGAATAAGGGAATTAACAAAGAAACCCACCTAGCTTATACAATAAAGTTTTTTTTTTTTTTTTTGAGACAGTCTGGCTCTGTCACCCAGGCTGGAGTGTAATGGTGTGATGTTGGCTCACTGCAACCTCCGCCTCCCGAGTTCAAGTGATTCTCCTGCCTCAGACTCCCAAGTAGCTGGGATTACAGGCATGTGCCACCATGCCTGGCTAATTTTGTATTTTTATTGTAGAGATGGGGTTCATCATGTTGGCCAGGCTGGTCTCGAGCTCCTGACCTCAGGCTATCCACCTGCCTCAGCCTCCCAAAGTGCTGGGATTACAGGCATGAACCACCACACCCGGCCATAAAGTTTCAAAATATAATCTTTTATTTAGGCAGTCAGACACTTAGGAAAAGGTATCCACTAAAACACTAAAATGGCTACATGATTCCAAATTCTTCTGATGAGCATCTCTTGCACAAAAGCAGTACTGTTTTTTCTTTGGGAGACACCTCTGAAAATTCAAACTTAAAAACTACGTTAGATATGTATCTTCCTGTGCAGCACATAAATAAAACATGGTATGGGAAAGAAAGATATTACTCACCGTTTTCCCTTGGAGGCTCTGCGGACTAACAGACTGTAAAGTCAGGCCAGCTGGCACTGACCTTCTGTCAGGCACATAGACATGCTAGGAAAGTAAAGGCACAATGTAATTCTGTGGTAAAGTTTTTTTTTTCTTGTCAATGTCAGCAAGAAGAAATCTTAAATTTATATTATGAAATACCATTTCAAATTGCTATTAGTGCTTATGAAAGATGATAGAGACTAAAATTTCTGTGTAATAAAATACTGATGCGGGGCTGGGCGCAGTGACTCATACCTGTAATCCCAGCACTTTGGGAGGCCAAGGTGGGAACACTTGAGGTCAGGAGTTCGAGACCAGCCTGGCCAACATGCTGAGATCTCCGTCACTATTAAACATACAAAACGTTAGCCAGGCGTGGTGGTGGTGTGCACTTGTAATCCCAGTTACTTGGGAGGCTGAAGTGGGAGAACTGCTTGAACCCAGGAGGCAGAGGTTGCAGGGAGCCGAGATGGTGGCAATGTACACCAGCCTGGGCAACAGAGTGAGACTCTGTCTCAAAAAAACAAAAACAACAACAACAAAAAAACAAAAATGGATGTGGATGAACAGAGTAATTCTTTTGTTTTGTTTTGTTTTGTTTTGAGGCAGAGTCTCACTCTGTTGCCCACACTGGAGTGTAATGGCACAATGTCAGCTCACTGCAACCTCCACTTCCCAGGTTCAAAAGATTCTCCTACCTTCGTCTCTCAAGTAGCTGGGATTACAGGTGCATGCCACCATGCATGGCTAATTTTTGTACTTTTAGTAGAGACAGGGTTTCACCATGTTGGCCAGGCTGGTCTCTCCTGGCCTCAAGCGATCTGCCTACCTTGGCCTCTCAAAGTGCTTGGATTACAAGCATGAGCCACTGTGCCCAGCCTGAACAGAGTAATTTTATGGTCTGGTTTAGAGGTTTTCTAAAACTCTTTGGCTTCAGGATTCCTTTAAATTTCTAAAAAGAAAATGTAGTGGCATGAGTGGCATTGTATTATACTTTTGCAAATCTTTACTGTCTACCTGTATTCTTGTATCTGCTTCTGTATTTAATGTTGTGATAATCTCTTTTAGTGGAAGTATGTGAAAAAAAAATCTACCCTCAATACATATAGTTGTAAAAAAGAAGAGAACTTTAATGGTTTCTCTTGATAATTATAGATGTTCATCTTTGACATTGCGCTATAGCTCAAAAAACTGGTATTTTGTTTTTTAAAGGTTAGTGCGGTATCCAAAACCTTATCAATGAACTTTTGATACTTTGTTACATAAAATATCCACTGGTCTATTTGCACTTCAAGTGAATCTTGCGATATCAAACACTGGTCATCTGGAAAATATTGGTTCAAATGTTGACGTTAGTGTATAATATAAAAAAATCACTAATGTTAATATCACCACCAATCTTTAAGCACCGGAAAGCTGTCAAGTTCAGAGTGGCGGATACATAATTTCCAAAATTCTATTTTTTGCTTGAAAACTCAAATGTTGTCATCAGTGACAAATACTGTCAGTTGTTTTCCTTGAAGTGACAGGATAGCATTCACTTTGAGAAAATGTGTCTATCCAATACCATGTCTGAATATTGATAGTTGCCTTTTGTTCACGTAAAAACATGTTTCACACAAAAAAGGAGCTAATTCAGCTTGCAAGTCAATCACATTTTCGTGTGAGACAACCATTGGCACTCTGGCATGCCACAGAAATGCTTCGTGCATTTACCATTTCATCGCAAGTAATAGTAAAAGAATATGTAACAGAAGGTTAAGGTTCAAGAAAATTATTTTCTACTGTTTCATGAATGAGATTTATAAGTGAACCTCATACTTTATTTTTCACTTGAAGTGTGTGTCAGTGGAAGACACAATGACCATTAGTAGAGTCTGGAGCCACTGCCTTGATTTACGCTAAGGTGCCAGAAATTATACTCACCATAGCAAACGGGAATGAAATGAATAATGCCTTATTATGATTATAAAAATAGTTTTGACTCCCTGAAAGGGTCATGGGGAGGGAACTCCCAAAGGGGTCCATGAACTACACTTTGAGAACCACTGATCTAGAACAAGGAAGAGGGTAGGATAGTTTGAAAGAAAAATTTGGCAATTTTGGAGAAGTCTTTTAGGAGTAGCAGTAGTAGATAGTTGGGAATTGGATAGAGAATATAGATTCATCTCATATTTGCTGTTGAAACAGGTGATATATTCTGGGTAAGAACATGAAAAGTACTACTAACCACAAGAACATGTAATTTAGAGCCACTTGTTATACCACACACTAAGTTGTATTAGATCAAATGTTTCTTATATGTTGTTACTACGTTTATCAATCATGATTTAGTCTTTAAGTACAAAGTGAGGAAACATGAACTTTGTTACAGTGGAGTTCAAAGTGAGCCTTTTTTGAGGCAGATTAAAGCTTTCTTCAAAGGAAAATTCCTGATTAATTTATTAATCTCTTTTTTTTAGATGGAGTCTCGCTCTGTCGACCAGGCTGGAGTGCAGTGGTGCAATCTTGGCTCACCGCAACCTTCGCCTCCTGGCTTCAAGCAATCCTGCCTCAGCCTCCTGAGTAGCTGGGATTACAGGCATGAGCCACCATGCCTGGCTAATTTTTATATTTTTAGTAGAGACAGGGTTTCACCATATTGGTCAGGCTGGTCTCAAACTCCTGACCTCGTGATCCACCCGCCTGGCCTAATTTATTAATTTCTAACAAATGCTTATTTGTGGAAATATTAAGCAAATGTTTTATGTAATAATGCTGCTGAAAGATTCAGCCTGTCACAAGGATAACCATTTAAAAATAGTATAAAGCAATAATATTATTATTATTTTATTTTATTTACCCGTATCTTCCGATGACTAAAACAATTATTATTATTTTTTAGGTCAGAGTCTTGCTCTGTCGCCGAGGCTGGGGTGTGGTGGCACAAGCACAGCTTACTACAGCCTCAGTCTTCCATGTTCAAGTGATCCTATGGCCGTGGCTTCCCAAAATGTTGGGATTACAGGCATGAGCCACTACGGCTGGCCAAGAAATTCTTTTTTTTTTTTTTAAGACGGGGTTTCACCATGTTGGTCAGGCTGGTCTTGAACTCCCAACCTCAGGTGATCCGCCTGCCTTGGCCTCCCAGAGTGCTAGGATTATAGGCGTAAGCCACTGTGCCCGGCCAAGAAATTCTTTAGTATGAAAAAAAGAGCACCTTAGAACAGACATTAAGGAACTGGCTGTGTACTAATCAAAACCACTGCTTTAGCATTATGAAAAGCTGATTGATACAAGACACACTGAATTCACTTCAAATAAGCTATACTAACCAATGCTTAAACTAACAATGTACAAAGTAAAACATGATCTCCATTTTTAAAAATGTATACATAACATTAAGCTCCTCTAATATGAAATTGAGTGTTTAAGGATATATTTCATTATGCCATACATATATTCAGTTGCTTAGAAGACAGTTAACACTTTTATCCTCACAAACAACAGGATAAGCTTGATATAAAATTGCAGGTATGCCAGAAGAAGGTAGTGTAGAATTTGCAAGTATATGAAAAGCCAATAAAAATGCATGTGTTCTAGGGCAGGCACAGTGGCTCATGTCTGTAATCCCTGCACTTTGAGAGGCCGAGGCCAGTGGATCACCTGAGGTGAGGAGTTCAAGACCAGCCTGGGCAACATGGTGAAACTCCGTCTCTACTGAAAATACAAAAATTAGCCGGCATGGTGGCACGTGCCTATAATCCCAGCTACTCTGGAGGCTGAGGCAGGAGAATCGCTTGAACCCAGGAGCTGGAGGTTGCAGTGAGCTGAGATTGTGCCTCTACATTCTAGCCTGGGCAATAGAGTGAGACTCTGTCTCAAAAGAAAAAAAAAATATCCAAAGGTAAAACAAACAAAAAACTGCATGTGGTGTTAACCTAAATGGAGAACTGATGAGATACGGTATCAATCAGAGAATACAGAATCCATCTGCTCAAAAGAACTGCTGCTCCTGTGCTCCTGAGAGTTCAATTAGGTATTTTTTATACATGAGACCTTAACACTGTAAAAGATTTTAATTTTAATTTTTTTCGGTTTTTTTTTTTGAGACGGAGTTTTGTTCTTTAGCTCAGGCTGGAGTGCAATGGCACCATCTTGGCTCACTGCAACCCATGCTTCCTGGGTTCAAGCGATTCCCCTGCCTAAGCCTCCTGAGGAGGTGGGACTACAGGCGACTGCCACCACACCCAGCTAATTTTTTATCTTTAGTAGACACAGGGTTTCACCATGTTGGCCAGGCTGCTCTCAAACTCCTGACCTTGTGATCTGCCCACCTCAGTCTCCCAAAGTGCTGGGATTAAAGACATGAGCCATTGCGCCTGGCCGTTTTATTTAATTTTTAAAACAAGAAAGAGCTGCCTTGCTTACTATCTCCCCATTGTCTTGTCTCTCACACTTAAAGTAGGGTACCAGAAAGAAAACACAGCATTTATAAAGTAGTGAGTTAACACAAAATCAGCAGCTATTTTACCTTAGGGTGGTGGGCCCTGTGTCTGCGGTCTATTGTCACATCTCCTCTCTGAATTGGTGAAGATACTTCCGATCTGTAAGTTCGTTGAGGGGAGTATCCCTGATAAGCAGCTATTGACCCGTGGGAAGGTGATGTGGGAATAGAGTGCATTGTCTGGTCAGAAATATTAACCATGGTTTTGGGACTACTCAAAGAACTGTGTCGAGGGAGGGTGCTCTGTTTGTTATAAAACTGACGCTGCTGCCACTCGTAGAGCTGCCACATGGTGTCATCTCTCATGGACCTCCGTTTCTCTTCCGCTCCAGGTCCTAACGTCTTGTCATGAGTGGAAGGGGTTACACTGCAGATACTTTCAGGCCTTGCCTTGCTGTTTCTTGGGAGTGTTCTATAACCTTCAGGGTAGCGGGCCATAATCTGGGCTCGGTGGCTTGGCATATTTCTTGGTAATGTTTGGTAAGAAATTACTCTAAAATAAAAAAATAATTAAAATGTAAAAATGAAGGAGAGTTATTTATATTCTAAATTAGTATACATTTCTTTTTGTTCCAGTACGTAAAATATACACCAGAATACACATATATATATATATATATAAATATATATATATTTGTTGTTGTTGTTGTTGATGGGGTCTTACTCTGTCACCCAGGCTGGAGTACAATAGCTTTATCCCTGCTCACTGCAACCTCTGCCTCCTGGGCTCAAGAGATTCTGCTGCTTTAGCCTCCTGAACAGCTGGGATTACAGGCATCCTCAATGACGCCTGGTTAATTTTTGTATTTTTAGTAGAGACAGGGTTTCATCATGTTGGCCAGGCTGGTCTTGAACTCCTGACCTCAGGTAATCCACCTGCCTCAGCCTCCCAAAGTGCTGGGATTACAGGCATGTGCTACCATGCCCGGCCTAGAATATATATATTTTTAAAGACTGAAATAGCATATGAGGTATAAACTATTAACAGACTTTAATCTTTTTATGAAATTCTATTTGACAAATAGCATCTATATTAATTACACAAGACTATTAGTTTCACACAACGTATAGTTTGGTTTGAAGATGAAAGAGTATTATTCTTCACTTGAGAAATAAGAATGTTCAAAATCTCAATTCTGTCCCTATATTTTATTTGTTTCTATATAAATAAATTCTCATTTTCACACATCTCATCAGAGGACTAGGATGGATGGAATGTATATATATTTCATCTACGTATCGATGAAATATAAAGTGAGTTATACCCACAAAGCATAAAGTTATACCACATGGTATAACCCACAGAGTCATACCACTTTGATAAACACAAAGGAAATAAATTACTGCAAGTGTATGTTGACTGTTGACTATTCTGTTGCACGTTTTCTTTCAGGAAGCATGGTTATTTATGGGAGTAAATACATCAGTACATTTGGTTTGAAGGAATAACTTCCTTTCATAGCTTTTCCTAACTTGAAACATAAAAATGACTTGAAGCTAAAGCTCAGAATTCTATTATTTAAAGATAAAATACTTAAATATCACAATAGTTCAGATATAAATCTGCAGTCTAAGCAATTTTACAATGTTTCCAGCATAGGAATTAATTTTCCACTTCATAGATGGTGGAATATTTTTCAGGGGGCTTTTTAAAGCAATCTAAAAATGCTTCATGTACATTATGCATGCAAAGTATAATTCTTTTAAAATGCTAATTTTGGGAATTGGATATGTAATTGCATATTACTAAGCACAAAATATTACCATTTCCAAAAATGAAAGAATACAATTTCAGTTACTATTTTTGAAAAAACCACTTTGATAAACACACTCTTTGAATTTATAAATCTATCACAGAGCCAACTTCATGCTAGGTGAAATCCATGATAAAAAAAACTTTTTAAAAGTTAGGTAGGGGAGCCAGAAAAAGAAGAAAGAAGAAGTCAATTAAAAACTCTGTGTAAAGTCAGCATTTTTGTTTTGTTTTCCGATAATCTCTTTTTTTTTGCAGACAGTGTTTCCCTCTGTTGCCCAGGGTGAAGCGGAGTGGTGCAGTGTCAGCTCACTGCAAAGCCCACCATCCAGGTTCAAGCGATTCTCCTGCCTCAGCTCCCTGAGTAGCTGGGTCTACAGACACCAGCTTCCACGCCCAGTAATTTTTTGTACTTTCGTAGAGACATAGTTTCACCATGTTGCCCAGCGTGACCTGGAACTCCTGAGCTCAGGCAATCGGCTTCCCCTTGCTTTCCAAACTGTCAGGGTTACAGGCATGAATGCCTGGCCATCTATTCCCTTTAGAAACAGAAGTGTAGATATAATTCAAATTCTAAATACGAACATAATTTTTTTTTCGAGATAGGGTCTCACCCCGTCGCCCAGCCTGGAGTGCAGGGGAGTACACGGCAGCCTGGACCTCCTGGGCTTAAGTGATTTTTCTGCCTCAGCCTCCTAAGTAGCTAGGATTATAGGTGTATGACACCATGCCTGGCAATTTTTTTATCTTTCCCAAACATAACTTTTTAACAACCACCACCACAAGAAAATCTAGATTAGACAAAGCAAGATTAGGCTGGGTGCGGTGGCTCACGCTTGTAATCCCAGTATTTTGGGAGACGGGGCAGACAGATCACTTGAGGCCAGGAGTTCAAGGACCAGTTGGGCCAACATGGTTAAACCCCACCTTGACTAAAAATACAAAAGTCAGGCATGGTGGTGCATGGGTATAATCCCAGCTACTCAGGAGGCTGAGGCGGGAGAATCGCTTGAACCTGGGGGATGGAGGTTGAAGTGAGCCAAGATTGTGCCACTGCACTCCAGCCTGGGTGACGGAGAGAGAGCCTGTGCCCTCCCCCGACACCCCCCCAAAATAAACAGAAAGAAAAAGAAAGATTAAACTACAAGTATTCATCTTATACTATTGTCTCCATCGGCGTAAATTTATATCCTAATACAAAAGTCAACATATTCAATGAACCAAGTATGTGGAAGGGTTGAGACTCCACAAACTGAGGTTCCCGGATCTCTTCTTTCAATGTTTAGTTAACAACTTTCTCCTAATATCATATGGGCTCCTACTGGTTGGGAAAATGTCAGAGATACTGGTGATTACATGAACCATAAGGGATTAAAGATCTGATGGGAAAATTATTTGACCATACTCTTAATAATCTGGTACTCCTTCGCTGATAATCTGCATGTAAGAGCTCTCTGTTGACCCAAAGACTTGTCAGTAACACTGCACAAATATTGATAAATTATTGTTAAGACTTCAGGCTAGGTGCAGTGGCTCACCTCTATAATCCCAGCACTTTGGGTGGCCAAGGAAGGTGGATCACTTGAGGTCAGGAGTTCAACATAGCAAAATCCCATCTCTATAAAAACTAGAAAATATTAGTCGGGTGTGGTGGTATGCTCCTGTACCCCCAGCTGCTCAGGAAGTTGAGGCAGGAGAACTGGTTGAACCCGGGAGGTGGAGGTTGCAGTGAGCTGAGATTGTACCACTGCACTCCAGCCTGGGCAACAGAGGGAGGGCTCTGTCTCAAAAAAAAAAAAAGAGAGAGAGCTTTCACTGTGATTAGGTGTGATGAATTGAGTACATTCTGGATTATGAGGCAAACAATTAATTAAATACCTCTGTAATTTGGGTCGATTGGGGTAGTAAAATTACGTTACTTTTATACTAAGAGAAAAATCTCATGTTAAATATACCTTCTCTTCATGGGTTAAAGCACCCAGAGGGGATATAGTGGGAAAATAGTAAAATAGGAAAAGTAGTTGATCAAAAATCAGGAAAGCCAAGTTTTACATATATATATAAATATTATTATTATTATTATTATTTTTAAAGACGGGGTTTCACCATGTTGGTCAGGCTGGTCTTGAACTCCTGACCTCAGGTGATCCGCCCACCTCGGCCTCCAAAGTGCTTGGATTACAGGCGTGAGCCATCACAACCAGCTGAAAGCTAAGTTTTGATTCTTACTTTCCTACCAAGTACTTAGACGGTAGATGAGTTACATATTCTGGGATTCTCAGAATGTTGGGGGCAGGGTGGAATGTAGGGGAGAAAAGACCAAGAGATCACATTCTTTTTTCTCTTGTGCTAGGATTACAGGTGTGAGCCACCATGCCTGGTCCAAGAGATCATACTGGGGGTTACAGAAAGAGTTCAAGGTCTAGATAGAACTAAAATGCAGGTCTCCTACTTTCTAAAGCACCACTCTTTCAATTATACCTAAGCTTTTGGATTGATTTTTTTAAAAAAAAACCTCTATTTTTAAATTTTGCCAAAGATATATTATTTTTAAACAATCATGCTCATATATCACAGTGACTTAGTTAAAAATAAAAAGGCACTATAAAATTAGGAAGGATATAATCTTACAGTACCAGAGAGCCCTTTATATGCTACCAAAATCTAGCTGAATGGCCAAATGAAACTGGGATCCTCTTTTCTCATCTAGAAGACGACTACATCATAAACTTATTCTAAATTCTATGCCTCATTTTGTATTTTAAATATTTCTAATTACTTCAACCATTGTTCCTAAGCTAAATTTCCTTCATCATGCTGGTTGTTCTTCAGGATTTCAGTGTTTCCACTAGAAAAGAGGCTGTTCAAAATTGAACAAAATGCCTCCAGACAAGAACCACTGCATTTAGGACAAGCACCCGATGCCTTCAGGGGTAGAGTGAGGGAGAAAGATATCCAATTTCTCTTATATAACCAGCATATACAAAAATTAGCTGGGCATGGTGGTTCGTGCCTGTAGTCCCAGCTACTTGGGAGGCTGAGGCAGGAGAATCGCATGAATCCGGGAGGCGAAGGTTTCAGTGATCCAAGATCGTGCCACTGTACTCTAGTCTGGCGACAGAGTGACACTATGTCTCCAAAAAAAAAAAGAAAAAAAAATATATGTCTCCATTATAAAGCGTTCAATTCCTTGAGGCTTTCCCTCCATGGCTGTTTCCCGTTTTGTTTTGGCTTGGTCTTCCTCCCCTCCTTCACCTTCTCTGATCACACAAAAGCCAGAAACTGGAAAATGTACAGAGCTGGCCACCCCACAACTATGTGCAAATATGTCAGTTAGGGAGAGTCGATTCCATCAAAGAGGCTGCCCCAGTACTAAAGCAATTTACCCTGATACACCTTGGTTCAGTTTGTCATTCCTATATTCAAGAAATACGACAGTGGGCTTAATAGGCAAAAGCTTGAGATTAAGCACTGAGCTATCTCACAGAAACATAAAGAAGAGGATATACATTATCAATCTAAAACACATCAAAAATTGCCTATAAACAAATGTGCAAATTACAGTTCAAAAATGTAATTACCCTAAAACACTTCTGTCAAGTGCTCTGAAGTAGTCCTAATGTGTGAGCTGGACCCTGTTGTAGAGATGCATATTGAACCTGAACTGTCAACCTACCATATGATCATCAATAGTAGGATATATATATTTTTAGTAAGCTTGGTTAATTAATGACATTAAAAGGCTCTTCTGTATCTTTGGAACTACATTTGGAGAATTTTAATTAAAAATTAAATTATTATTAAGTAAATGTATTTTATCCCATATATTTCTAGCACTTCGAGACCTGCTTTTCAAAACTACAAGTCTCTTTAGTGACTTTTTTCCCCAGAGAAATTCAAATTAAGCAAAGGGTGATTTACTTTTAACTGAAAGCTTAAGAAATGAACACTCTAAGCTCCTTCATCAGATTTGGTGCCCCTTTGACCAGCAGCTGCCTGTCAAGCATAAAAATCCTGTCCCTGTGATTCTGCCATGCAGAACAATGGCTTAAGGCACCGTGCATCTTAACAGCGCCTGCCACTCAGAATTAAACTTGAAAGCTTTGTTCACAGATGCAGGGATCTACTATTTGACTAAATATTAAACCTTTTTCTTCCTATCAAAACTTCAATAGTAAAAGAAAGGGTTTCATAAAGTTTTTTAAAAAATAAATTATATATTGAATTACAATTATGTTTTCTTCCACCAATGAAAAGATCATTTCATTATAAAACACTACAAACTATTTTTTATGGTGAATTTTTCATAACACAGGTATTTTCCTACGATCCAGAGTGGACTCATGCAATTTCAAAAGAACATCTAAATAACAGCATTTATAAAAGCTGGCATAATTGTTAACCCAAAAATGTAAGAGGAACTGAGAGAAAACCATAGCTCAAAATAACCTAAAACCAGCCTTCAGAAGCTGCTGTTCTATTTCCAAAAGAAGTCACAGAAAGACTTTACTAATATTAATTACTCTCAAAAAGGAACCTAAAACTAGCATTTATGCTTAACAATTTTAAAAAATCCTCTAATTTCCAGATATTTGTTGAACCTCTCTATACACTTTTAAACTTAAGAAAGTAAAAACTTTCTTAAAAAACTTATGACTTTTTGGGGAAAATGATTCTTCTTTGAAGTGAGATTTAACCTGGTGAGCAGAGACTCAGAAATCTTCTGATTTGGATTTTTATTATTTTTCCAAAAGTGATTACTTTTCCAAGTATTTCCAGACACCATTTCATTTTTTTTCCTCCCAGAACTACTTCCTGCTTGTTTTCTGTCTAATCAAATTGTATTATTTTTCTGCTAGTAATATACAAGCTTATTCATATTTGTCATTCCATTCAACATTAAGTAATCTTATTTATTCATCCATGCATTAATTAATTCATTTATTTACGATTTTGGTCAATCTAGTAAGTGAAAAATAATGTTTAATTGGTTCTTTAATGTGTAATTCCCCGATTACTGGTAAATTTGAGCATTTGCCAGTTTTCTTTTTAAAGAAAATAAGATTATATTTATGGTGTACATGATGTTTTGAAATACATATATAACTGTGGAATGGCTAAATCAAGCTAATTAACATATGCATTACCTCAATAACCCATCCAACCACTACCTTTTCTTTCCCCAAATCTTTTCTTTGCAGTAAAAAGCACCAAATCACCCTAGTTGCCCAGGCCAAAAAGGCAGGGTGTCATTCTTGATTTCCCTCAAGTGCTCAAACTTAATTTTTTTTTTTGAGATGGAGTCTTGCTGAACTCCAGATTGGAGTACAGTGGCGTGATCCTGTCTCACTGCAACCTTTGCCTCCCAAGGTTCAATAGATAAAAGATTCTCCTGCCTCAGCCTCCTGAGTAGCTGAGATTACATGTGAGTATCACAATGTCTGGCTAATCTTTGTATTTTTAGCAGATGGGGTTTCACCATGTTGGCCAGGCTGGTCTTGAACTCCTGGCCTCAAGTGATCTGCTCACCTTGGCCTCCTAAAGCACTGAGATTACAGGCACAAGCCACCATGCCCAGCACTAAACTTAATCTTGAGCTAGACTAGTTTGCAATCAAGCATATCAAAGCAATCAACTAGACTTGTCAATTATATCTTAAATACATCTTCTTCCTCTTCTCACTGCAATCACTTAAGTAACTTTTAAACTTTCTCCATTTATTGTCCAGATTTCTGAGACACCAATCTGAATATATTGCTACTGGTTTATCTCTCTAGCCTTGTTCTTCACTCATCATCTCCCCAGTTACAACCAAGCCATACTAGATTTCTTTTGATTCTGTTCTCTATCAAACCTGGAGCTCTATCTAAGCCCTAATGTGCATGCCATTCTTCGTATCACAGCTGTGTTTTGCTTCCTCCAGAAAGGTTTTCCTGGACTCTGAATCCTTAAGATTGTGTTGGTTGCCCCGAAATGTGTTCTACAGCACCCTGGTCTGCCTTCATTGTATTTATCATAATAAATTGCATTTACTTATTCAACGTCTCCTCTACTAGAGAATTATCTTTGTGAGAACCTGGACCGTCTATCTTTTCATTATTCTACTTTGTGGTCCAACAATTACCATATATTAGCTGTAAAATAAATGTATTAAGAAAAAGGGCATGCAAAAACAAATGCTCACATAAATATATTTACTTTTTATTTTTTTTAGAGTTGGGGTCTCATTCTACTGCCCAGGCTGGAGTGCAGTGGCACAGTCATAGCTCACTGCAGCCCCCAACTCCTGGGCTCAAAAGCAATCCTCCCACTTCAACTTCCTCCAAGTAGTTTGTACTACAGGCACGCACCACTATGTTTGGCTAATTAAAAAAAATTTCTTGGCCGGGCGCGGTGGCTCACGAGGTCAAGAGATTGAGACCATCCTGGTCAACATGGTGAAACCCTGTCTCTACTAAAAATACAAAAAATTAGCTGGGCACGGTGGTGCGTGCCTGTAGTCCCAGCTACTTGGGAGGCTGAGGCAGGAGAATTGCCTGAACCCAGGAGGCAGAGGTTGCGGTGGGCTGAGATCGCACCATTGCGCTCCAGCCTGGGTAACGAGAGCGAAACTCCGTCTCAAAAAAAAAAAAAATTTTTTTTACCGAGATGGGGTCTTGCTAGGTTACCCAGTCTGGTCTCAAACTCTTGGCCTCAAATGATTCTCCTGCTTTGGCCTCCCAAAGTGCTGGGATTACAAGCATGAGCAACTGTACCTGGCCTTGAATTTAATACTTAGTTATGTACATTCTGATTTTCAAAAAGCCCAAGAATAAGACTGAAATTAGAGAGCAGTAGGCCTTCACTGCCTCCTTACTGCTTGTCTCAGGAGATCCTTGCATTGCACCAAGCTGCAGAAACATGGTAATGGAGGACAGTCAGAGAAGAGGTGATAATGACAGGGGATGGGACAGGGGTGGGTTGGGAGGATAGGGCTTACTCCCTCCCTTTCCCAAATAAATGCAATCTCTACCTATAACCCAAGCCTTTTCTTCTGCTTGGTCAGGTGGGATGACTCCTTGCCACTAGCAAAGTTGGGTGACAGAAAATAAGAGACAGAGAATAAATATTTACATCTGATCATCATAAACAAAAGATACAGTATACAATGAAGCTGTTACAGCTAAAACACAATTTAAGTCAATATTTTAATCAGTAGCTCAGAAACCAATCTACACCAACACAGCGTCAAAAAAAACTGGATTTAAATGACAAGATAGATATTTACCCTCTGCTTTCTTCTTCATGACTCCTCCCCTTCTGGATTTTAATCCACTGTTCCAATTGCTGCATTGAATTTGTTCTCTGTATGACTCGATCGGCCTCTGTGTATAAGGGCCCTGTACTGGGGTGATTTCCACCTCTAAGATCCGCCAGGCTAACATTGACCATTTTGTTCTCTGAACTGTTTAAGTTGACTGGTCTGTAGTGTGCAGTTTGAGCAGGGCAGACTGACCCGCTCTCATATTCAGAAGGCAAAGAATTCAACTTTACACTATTAATTTTTGTTAAGGGTCTATCTTGACCATCTTTCTGAAATCCATATTTTTCAGCTTCTAATGCCTTTTTTTCTTCAATTTTGCTCATTTCCTTGTTTTTTTGATTGTTTTGGATCTCTGGTTTGATCAGCACTCTATGGTTGGGAATGTTATTGGTTTCTTTAGTTGGTGCATTTTCAGAGGTAATCTTGTCCACTCTGAAATCAGAGAAGAAAATCACAGATGAAATAATGCCCATGTTACTTCTGGGATTCAATCTAGGAAAAATTATACTTTATGGGGGTAGGGGCAAGGGGACTGGAAAGGGTCACAGTGGACATGTCTACACAAATACCCAATGATGTGGTATTAACATTCAAGCACAACACCCCTGAATGTATAAACAGAAAAGGGAAAAAAGAAAATATCAAGAACTGGAGGGTAAAAAGTGATGGGTGCTCCCATGATTAGGAATCTGAAAATAAAGCAAATTAAGATTGCCTTATGATAGTTAAATCACAAAATCTACTCTTTTTTTTTTGAGATGGAGTTTGCTCGTTACCCAGGCTGGAGTGCAATGGCACGATCTCGGCTCACCGCAACCTCCGCCTCCTGGGTTCGGGCAATTCTCCTGCCTCAGCCTCCTGAGTAGCTGGGATTACAGGCACGTGCCACCATGCCCAGCTAATTTTTTGTATTTTTAGTAGAGACGGGGTTTCACCATGTTGACCAGGATGGTCTCAATCTCTTGACCTGGTGATCCACCTGCCTCGGCCTCCCAAAATGTTGGGATTACAGGCGTGAGCCACCGCGCCCAGCCCACAAAATCTACTCTTAAAGGACCATAGTAGCTAGTCCCTTGAAAGAATCAACATGGCTGCCAGCCAGGATTAGCTCCTTATTGACTCATAAGACAAACATGACTGGTTGTGGAAACGGCTGCAACAGGAAATTATAGGCTGATGCTATCTAAGATCTGAACCGCATGATGAACGTTTCTAGTCTGTATTCAAGAGGAATCAGTATGATTTTACAGCTCTTGGAGCCTGACTGCACATGTCCAGCTTGCAACTCTGTTCTTCCTAGCTGTGTCTTTGGGTAAAGTACAGAACACTTAAAGTGCCCATGCTTCCTCTTTGGTAAATGGGTATAATTGTGCCACCAAGATCAGAGGGCATCTGTGAATAAGTGGCTGGCACAGACCTTGTCACCACTGTAATTCCATCATGTCAAGCAACCTTGGGTTAGAATCTGGCATCCCACGTCCACCTGCCCACTGGAAGAATGTGCCAGTTAACAGCATGTGTCTAGGTCACTTGACAGTTGTACTACTCACTATTCTAGCTACTGTATCTAGGTCTTTCCCTGAGCCTAATCACTTCCAAGCTCTGACAAGATCCAGCTAAGCGCCTAAACCTGCACAAAACTGCCATGAGCATGTCACTCTAGGAGGCCTCTCAGGAGCCAGTCAACCCTCCATATTCCAATAAATAAAAATGCTTCTATCAGAAACTAGGTATGGTACTGCTGCCAATGTTTATGATGTGTGGAAAATATGTAGATCTATATACTTATTATCTGTAATCCATGATAGATGAAGATACTTATAAGTTTGGAATATGTTCACAGAAAAAAATTTAGAAAAAAAGGTGATTATTTTTCTTAAACTTATGAACTATCCATTTATTTCGGTTAGACATAAACCACAGCTTGTAGATTAGAGGTAATATTAGACATTGGGAAAATTAACTAAGATAGGTTATGAGCTTGTTTCTCTTGAAAAATAAAAGTCGGCCAGGAACGGCAGCTCACGCCTGTAATCCCAGCACTTCGGGAGGTCAAGGCAGGAGAACTGTTTGAACCTGGGAGGCAGAGGTTGGAGTGAGTTGAGATCACACCACTGTACTCCAGCCTGGGCGACTTTTATCCAGTGAGATTCCATCTCAAAACAAGAACAGAAAAAAGTCAGAAAATTCACATTAAAAGCACATGTATCCCTTGTTACTTGGGAGGGTAGGAATTTTAACATTAAACATAAATTAACTGAAAAGATTTTTAAAACACATTTACTGTCGTCTATCTAAAGCTATTAATATGACTGTCATCATGATTATCATCATTATTATTTGAGACAAGGTCTCTTGCTCTGTAACCCAGGCTGGAGTGTAGTGACATGATTACAGCTCACTGCAACCTCAACTTTCTGGCCTCAGCCATCCTTCCCTCTCAGCCTCCCGAGCATCTGGGACCACAGGCATACACCACCACACCCAGCTGATTTTTAAATTTTTTTAGAGATGGGGTCTCACTGGTCGCCTAGGTTGGTCTTGAACTCCTGGGTTCAAGCAATACTCCCACCTTAGCCTCCTAAATTGTTGGGGTTACAAGCATGAGCCACCATGCTTTGCCTAAATGCATCATTTTAAATGAAAACTGTGGTGTGTTCCACCCCCCCACCAAGATTTATCATTGAAAAAATAGTCAAAAAGACACATGTGAAGACTTTTCCCTAAATGGAACAAAGCTGACTCAGAAAAGTATGCTAAGGTACCATAAGTAACGTAAACTTGTGATCTAATTTAAAAAAGTAACGTTTAAGTTATTCCAGAAAATACACTGCCATATAAAAAATGAAAATAATGGGCTTAGAGATGAAAATTATTTAGAGAATCCATATTATACTTAGTTCTTTTTTTTGGTTATCAATGATCTGTACACTATGAGACTATGACACTGTAGTAAATAGGTGAAATACTTTATAAAGTTAGGGAAAATGAACTCTCAAGTTAAAAACTGGATGCTACAACTCTCAAGTGATATGTTCTAATAAATATTTCAAGTATTTGAGCCGTACAGCAATGAGTGCACTACCTTAAAACCAAGCAAACAAAATCTCCCTATACTTACTTTCACTTTGAATGACTAAATCTAATAGGGTGGGATAAAAATGCCAAGAGCTAGGAGTAGGAAAAAACATGTAATTTCTACATGATAACAGACTGTAATCTGGGCACACAGGTGGTATTAATAAATCTTGTCTCAGTAGATTAACCAACACAGCTGGCTGAAGGCTGCATACGCACATAACCAGTGATCTATCAGGTGAACTATCAGGTTGCCAAAAGCCAAGCCAAATAATCGTCATCTTCATCTTCCCAAATTATGCGTAATTATTAGAGTGGTAAATTTAATAAAATAAAGTAGAAACAAGTTGAAATTCTGAGAAAAGTATAATACACAATATTGAAATTATCTGGACATAAATATTAATTATTATACAGATTTCTATATTCTAAACAATTCCCTAAACATTTTGTTTTGAAGTTGACTGGGCATGGTGGCTCAAACCTGTAATCTCAGCAATTTGGGAGGCTGAGATGGGTGGATCACGAGGTCAGGAGTTCAAGACCAGCCTGGCTAACATGGTGAAACCCCATCTCTTAAAAAAAAAAAAAAATTGAAGTTTTATTTTTTTTGACAGGGTCTCACTCTGCTCACTCTGTTGCCTAGGCTGGACTGCAGTGGCACAATCACAGCTTACAGCAGCCTCCTGATTCAAGTGATCCTTCTGCTTCAGCCTACTGAGTAGCAGGGACTTACTACAGGTGTGTGCCACTATGCCCAGCTAAGTTTTTAATTTTTGGTACAGATGGTGTTAAGTCCTGTGGCTCAGGCTGGTGTAAAAATCCTGGGCTCAAGTGATCCCTCAGCCTCCAAAGTGCTAGAATTACAGGTGTGAGCCACTGTGCTCAGCCTGAAGATTTTAAATGAATTCTTTTCACCTACACATTTTCTCATTATCAGTGCGAACCACCTCATCTTTATGTCATACAGATAATTTTTACATATATAATTCTAAAAACAGATTTTCCTTCTATTTGCTCTCAACCTGGAATACGCATATGACTAAAGTGGTTTTTCTTAAAAATAGATGCCCTAGAACTATATCCTAGACCCTCTTTTCGTTTCAGTTTTTCCCCAGCTCTAATTACTACTGATTGGGTAACTTGATTTAGACTTTATATTTATAAAAATAGCACAAATATACAACATCAACCTAAGTCTTTTAGCCAAAAAGCCAAGACTTTATTAAAATGCACACTAGAATAAGAAAAACAAAGGACTAAATTTAAATAATCCCTCATTTCCTCAGAAGAGGGGAAAAAAGGCTCAACTTGCACATTACCATCTTTCTTATATAAGATACGTGCTCAACTGTCCCTGATTAAAATAAAAATTTATTTGCATCGTGTTTTTTTCTTCAAATTATAGGAATATATATTTTTAAACAACAATTACACTACTTGTATTTATGTAGTCTGAGAAACAGATTTACTCTGACTAGATGTATTAAATATATCTAATCAGAGGAAGAATATTAAAATGATTCATTTCTTCAAGCAGGGAAAAACACATAGGTCAATTTTAACAGCACTTATCTATATTATCAAGGAATCTGAGTAGTGGAGTTTCAATATAAAAAAGGTACAATTCAAGAAGTGGATATATTTGGAAATAATCTAGATGCCTGATGAATTATCTTCTGGAGACATTCATCACAAAACAATAAAAATTAATCAGAAATGTTGAAGAAACTATCAAAGTTTCTTACTGTGATTTATTACACTTTAGAAACATCAACACGGTATTACACAAAAACACAAATTAACTTCATAAAAATAAACTCTCTCCTAAGATTTAGAATCTTAAAAACACCATATTGAAGGATAAAAATCTGCGTAGCATTAAGGTAACAATTAAAAATGTACTCACCGGAAATTAAAGGTAATTCTGTAAGAAGAAAGAACATTCAGTTTGAATGTTAGGATTCTGAATTCACCCCAGTACACTGACAGGTGAAAATGAATAAAGAAGAAAAGTGGAATAAAATGTAGGCGGTATTGCAAACTAACAAAATGTGCATTAATTTAATTCAGAACAAGAACTGATCCTTGCTTTCTGAGGAAAAAATGATTTCATACCATGGCTATTAAGATGATATGTGCTATGACAGTGAAATACTTGCAAGGCATGGAATCAAATGGAAGTGGAAATCACCATCATTTTTTCTACAGGCTTTTACCTTTTCACAGGTTCTGTCTGCACTAGGGCAGCATCTAACATGGCTTTCATCCACAACTCCATTTCCTTTCCTGTATCAGTGCAGAAATAATAGGTCCGCATGTTTGGATGGGCTGCCTGATTGTAAATGACACGATCATTTTAAATGAAATATAGGATTCTGTAAAAGAAAGAGGAAAAAGGTAAGTCATTCCTGACATAGATCCCGTCTATCAAATTTCAGAGAAAGTTGACTTATCTTTTATGAGATACAGAAATGAATCAAGAAAAAAATATAACTATTAACATATTAATTTTTTTTCTCTTGACTTAACCCTTTTTCTTTAAGTTGAACGCACACTCTAAAATTTAAAAAAAAGTGCATGGAAAGAAAAGGAGGTGAGAAATGATTTACCGGTGCCTTTTCCATCCCCACATTTCCAGCAATTTCTATTTACTGCAATTCACACCTCCTTTTTTTTTTTTTTGAGACAGAGTCTCACTCTGTTGCCCAGACTGGAGTGTAGTACAGGTGCGACCTTGGCTTACTGCAACGTCTGCTTCCTGGGTTCAAGTGATTCTCCTGCCTCAGCATCCCAATTAGTTGGGATTACAGGCATGGACCACCATGACCACCATGACCAACTATTTTCATAGATATGACGTTTTGCCACGTTGGCCAGGCTGGTCTTGAACTTCTGACCTCTAGTGATCTGCTAACCTCAGCCTCCCAAAGTGCTGAGATTACAGGTGTGAACCACCATGACTGGTCACACCTCTTTATTCAATAATATTCCAAGCAAACAGCAACAAAATTCACAGAAATGTACATGTTATGGCATTTCCCTCCTGCATTAGCAATTTCTTTCGGCCTAAAAAAGCAATGCTGTATTTTATAAGTATTTCATAGAATTCTTTATAGATGTCTACGCCCAAACATAAAAGATTTATAAATGATCCCAAACGGTGTTTCCTTTTCGAGCTGTTCCTTAATAAATAGCTCAAATGTTCTACGTTAAGATTATTAAAACCACCTACAAAGTGTTACTGGACCCTCTGAGCGGGATTTTGAAAAAATAAAGATCACTGCCCATATTTGTGATCAATGTAAGGAACACTGGGCTGGTGTTAAGAAGACCCAGTTCTAGCCAGGACTCAAGACACTAAGAAACCCCACCCTGCTCGCCGTCAGCCAAATGCAAATATTTACTAGAGGATGTCAAAATACCCACTCTAGCTTTAAGTTCCATGCTTGTGTTCAGAGATTGTCTATAAAGTTTCTACTTACCATTCTGACATGCATTTGCGTCAACGTCAACAAGCTTAGCAGTAAAGCAGCTCATAAATTCAGAGGAAACAATACACACAAGAGAGAAAGTGAAAAACCATTTACTATTCTTGTTACAGATAAAATTAAAACTAAACCAAATGATTACAAAGAAAATATACTTAAGATGCACGGTCACTCTTAATGCCATTTTCACATGGTAGTATTTTTTTAAGAGTCTAAAAACCCAGAAAAAAAGTCCTACAAATAGCACAAATTAATAAACACTTGCTAAATTGATAAGCAATGCAAATTTTAAATTCAAGGCCAAATAACACTCCTAATATCATGCACCTCTACATGTGTAATTCATAAAGTTATAATTTTAAGTTTTCAAACTCTTAACCCTTGTTATAACATCATAAAATATTTAATTACGTTTTTCTGGTTTACACTGTTGATAAAGCTTATTTTGATAAAGGTAATTTAAATATGAAGATACTCCCCTATCATCCTCAGGTCTTCACTCAAATTACATTACCTTCTTTCTCATTGAGGCCATCTATTACGCAACCAACTCCTTAACCTCACCCCTATACCTTTCCTGTTCTTTTTCTCCTTGGCTAATGTAACAATTTCTTTTTTTTTGAGACTGAGTTTCGCTCTTATTGCCCAGGCTGGAGTGCAATGACACAATCTTGGCTCACCACAACCTCTGCCTCCTGGAAATTGAGGCAATTCTCCTACCTCAGCCTCCCAAGTAGGGATTACAGATTATAGGCATGTGCCACCATGCCCGGGCATATATGTACATATATGTACATTTACTAAAAACACTGTTGTCTCTTATAGTACTCTGCCTCCAAATTTATTATTATTATTATTATTCTGACAGGGTCTCACCCTCTTGTCCAGGCTGGTGTGCAGTGGTGCAATCTTGGCTCATTGCAACCTCTGCCTCCTGAGGTCAAGCGATCCTCCCACCTCAGCCTTTTGTGTAGCTGGGACTACAGGCACATGCCACCACACCTGGCCAATTTTTCTAATTTTAGTGGAGACAGTGTTTTATCATGTTGCCCAGGCTGGTCTTGAACTTCTGGGTTCAAGCTATCTGTCCAACTTGGCCTCCTAGAGCCCTAGGATAATAACATGAACCACTGTGTCTATCCTATTAATAATTTTTTTTGAGACAGTATCTTACTGTGTTGTCCAGGCTGAACTGCAGTGGTGTAATCATGGCTCACTCTAGCCTTGACCTCCCAGGCCCAAGTTATCCTCCTGCCTCAGCCTCCCAAGAAGCTGGGACTAGCCACCATGCCTGGCTAGTATAGTTTCATTTGTTTGTCTGTTTTAGAGACAGGCTAGTCCTCAACTCCTGGACTCAAGTGGTCCTCCCACCTTGGCCTCTGAAAGTGCTAGAATGACAGGTGTCAGCAGCTGTGTCCAGACTCCAAATTTATTATTAAAAAATTAAAACCCTTAGTAAGTGGAACATTTTTGGATTAAAAAAATTCAAATGTATAGTAACCTTGAAAGAACATATAATAATCAGTAGGACATCCATAATTATATTTATCCATTATTAGCATTCTGACATGTTTGCTTTATCTAGAACCATTTGAAAGCATATACATGAAGACACTTGACCCCTAAATATTTTGGCATGTGCTTCCTAATTAGAGGGACTTTATTCTATACAACCACAAGACCATTAATTAATATATTTTAAATATAAAAAAATCACTATAACTAAAATAGCTTTTTGTAATAATCTATGGTTCAACATCCATTTTTAACCAATGCGAGTTTTGAACACAGAATTAAAAACTGTATTATTTCCTTACCTTAAAAGCATATTTGCGATTAATGTGATCCTCAGAGGTAAGCAAGGCTATCTGAAAACTAGGTAACAGTATGCTTCCCAGGATACCCTCTTCTTTCTCATCTAAGAGGTAAGTTAACATCTGATTAGAATTTCAAATGTTCTCATGATGCACAGTAAATTTTTTTAAGATCTATTTTTGCCAAATCAAAAGGTTCCTGTATATAAATGAACTATATTCATGTTTAGCAGGTCTTTATAAGGTTTTCAATGAAAATATCAAATAGCACAAGGATTTATACCTTGGTACATTTACTACATTCTACAAAGCCCCTTTACATGTCATTCACTGAAAATATACTGGTATATAAGTAATGGCATTATTCAACCCTCATTTCTGATAGGATTTAAATTCCCAACCTTCTAACCCCATACAAATACATGGCTTTGTTGGTTGCATCATTCAGGCTTTGCTCAAAGGTCTCATCAATGAAGCCTTCCTGGACTACTGTATTTTAAAATGCTCTTTATTAACATTTTCTCTGTTCTTCTTTGGGATGTTACCACATCCTACTCTCGACACCTCTGGCATGCTGTATGTTTTAGCTATTTATTTGCTTGTTATCTTTTTCTCCATACTAGAATGTAAGTTCCATAAAGACACAATGACAGTAGTAGAAGCTCAAAAAAATGTGTTGAGTAAATGAAGACACATGTGAATACATATTTACTTTTTATTTTTCATAACATTCTTGGAGTATAGTGAATACAGATTTTAAACTATTACATGCTTTTTAAAATACTTAACTTCGAAGGCCTGCTTTTACTGGTCACTGTCATGTACAATAGAGTAGTATGGCAAAATTACAGGCCAAGGCAAGCACATAAAGTACACCTAGGAAAATGATAAACATTAATCTTGACACAGCACAGATGTACATCATTAATCGCTGCTTGGCGGCAGAGAGGTTTACAAAAACTGAAATATGTACTTCATTGTTATGGACCCGTAAGACAAGTTAATAAAGCTGTGTCATCAGGCTAATAAACTCACCAAGGAGAAACCATCAACAGGAAGTAATTCTTTTTATTATGCTTGCTGTGTGTGATTTTTTTTTCCTAATTATCAAAAACTTAACAAGGGATTTTATCTATTTTGCCCTCATCTCTAAACATTTAGAATGTTTCTGGCAAAACATCCAAAAGGGAAAACGTTGTATTAAATGGAGGCTTTTTTTTTTGATAGCTTTTCTCATAATAATGGAACAAAATTTTGTTTTTACTATTCTGTGCTCATTCTGGTACAATTCACTAATGCGTGTGAGAACGAACAAAAGGATAGATTTAGTCCAAAAGGTTAAAAAGGGTTGGAAAGCAGTCATGAATTATGGAGAATATGACAATTTAAAAGAATAAGTCACATCCTAATTTTGAATTCAGTTTTATGTTTATGTTTATATAAAGGGTATCATCAGAAACAGCTTATGAAGTCATCTTTACTAAAAAGTCATTTTAACCAAATAATACATCCTTCTATGTCCCGTGACCAAATCATCTTTCCTAAAGCTTCTTCGGAATAGACAGAGGCACTATGGCAAAGGTTGATCTCCCTAGATCACCTGAGGTTGTTTTCCTGCCTAACACTAACTAGCTGTGAGATCCTAGGCACATCATTAATGCTTCATATCTGTTTTTTCTTCTATAAAATTGGGGATAATAGGACTTGCCTCAAAAGATTGTTATGAGGGTTAAGTGAGTTAATATGCATTAAAAAACTCAGCACAGAGAGTGAAACATTAAGTAAATACTGCCATATTATATAAAATTAAAGAGTGCATATAAAAAAATCTTCATCTTCTGTCAAATGACTATCCCGAGTTCTTCAGCTTCTTAAACTGCTCCTAATCACAGCATTCTTCTGTTTAGTTCTATACCAAGGCCAACTTAAGCATGGTCCTAGTTTCTATCACCTAGAGTGCCTCACAGACTGACAAAAAATAAGTACTGAGCAATGTCCGTAGAATGAAAGAACTCTCTATGGGGTCAGCAGAGGCCTTTCTGAGAGTGCATGGCAGCCCATTTTGTATCTGCCATTTTCTTCCTTCCTTCATTTTGCCACAGCTGATGGTTCCAAGAACAACACTCTCCAAAAAGCTTTCTACATATTAATCTCCATCACAGAGTTTGCTTCCTGGGGAACATGACCTGGGACAGGAGCCATAAGAATCTCAACATTTTACTGGATTCAAGTGACATTTTAGATTCTCCATTTCTACTTAGTTTTAAAGATATTTGGGAGTAAGACAAAAAAATGCATGCAGTTACAGCTGGGTAAATATCACAATTACCATTTACAACCTGGAATACTCCAACACTGTTAACTGGTCTTTTGGCTTCTAATTAAAGTGCTAGAGTGATTTTCCCAACTTGTATTCCTGGTCCTATTACTATTCTTGCGTTCAAGATACAGTTCATTAGAATGGCAAACAAATGCCCTTTGTGCCTTAATCTACCTTTTCAATTTTTTTTTTGAGACGCTGTTTTGCTCTTGTTGCCCAGGCTGGAGTGCAACGGCACCACCTTGGCTCACTGAAACCTCCGCCTCCTAGGTTTAAGCGATTCTCCTGCCTCAACCTTAGCACAGTACTCAGCAAATACTAAACATGCAAAAAAATGTATACAGGCTACTCTGATCATCTCACTAGAATCTAACTATTTTAATTTAAAATCTAACATTTCTTATTGATAAAATAGTGAAAATGTATAATATCAAATACTTCTTTCCAACAATCTGCAGAGTAGTCATCTGAAGTGAGTTAAATGATATTTCTCGTTTCTACAGTTTCTTCTTTTTTATATTCCTCCTGCATGGAAACTACTAAAATTAATAAATACATTGCAGGTAAAATGCAAGTGGTTAATAATAAGGAATCTTGGACTCAGCATGGCTTGCTTTTTTTTTTTCTTTCCCCAGCTTCTATTATAGGTTCAGGAGTACACACGTGGATTTGTTACAGAGGTAACTTGCGTGATGCTGAGGTTTGGGGTACAAATGAATCAGTCTCCAAGATAGCACAGTACCCAGTCGGTACTATGTTCAGCCCTCCCCAGTGTCTACTGTTCTGAATTTTATGTCCATTAGCATGGTTTCTGACTCACTTTCACATTTTTCAAATATGATTAAAAGTTTTCCTATTAGAGGCCAGGCACGGTGGCTCACACCTGTAATCCCAGCACTTTGGGAGGTCGAGGCGGGCAGATCACGAGGTCAGGAGATCAAGATCATCCTGGCCAACGTGGTGAAACCCCATCTCTACTAAATTACCAAAAAAAAAGAAATTAGCTGGGCGTGGTGGCGCATGCCTACAGTCCCAGCTACTTGGGAGGCTGAGGCAGGGAAATTGCTGGAACCCAGGTGACAGAGGTTGCAGTGAGCCGAGATTGTACAACTGCACTCCAGTTTGGCAACAGAGCAAGACTTCATCTCAAAAAGAAAAACAAAAAAAAAGTTTTCCTATTATAATAAAAGTGATGAGCTCCACCTCCCTGGGCAACAAAAATAGCAAATTAAAAGGAATTCAGTGTTTTTTGGCCAAAAAGTAACATCAATAAATTCTTGGCTGGGTGCGGTGGCTCACGTCTATAATCCCAGCACTTTGGGAGGCTGAGGTGGGTGGATCATTTAAGGTCAGGAGTCTGAGACCAGCCTGGAAAACATGGGGAAACCCAGCCTCTAAAACAAAAAAATTAGCCAGGCGTGGTGGTGCGTGCCTGTAATCCCAGCCACTTGGGGGGCTGAGGTTTGAGAATCACTTGAACCTGGGAGGCAGAGGTGTGAACCGAGATCAGCCTGTGCGACAGAGGGAGAATCCATCTCAAAAATTACCCACCCCCTAAAAAGCCAACAAATTCTTATATTAGACATAATAAACATTTTCTTGTTATAAGTAGTCCATAAGTATACTGAAAAAGAGAGGAAAAGAGAAATTATAAGCGTAAGGATAATGCCTGAAATACAACTTCTAACTTTCTGAAAGAGTCAGAAAACCCCTAAGGAAAAGTGCAGCGTAAGCTTAGCATTTAACTAAAGATAATACCACAATTGCAGCCTGAGGAACATCTCTATGACAAAATGCAACTTTATAGGGTTGGTTAATTCTGAATCAGCAGTAATTCTCTAGTACAGTTTGCAGATGAAAATGATTCTAGTAATTCCAAATTATTATAATGCTTCAATACGCAACTATAAATTTGGTACAGGTCTTTTGTGTAGTCAAAAAATATAAAAACTGCTATCATTTCTAAAACTCTGTTATATCTTCTAACTTGTACTTCTCAAGAGAAGTCATAAATTATTAATCAAGGGTTGACAATCTAATTCTTTGTGGCAGTTTACAACCAAAGTTTAAAGTAGGGAAGAAGGACAGATAATCCAGATTCGTGACTTTATACTATAGCTGAGGCAGATTTCTCTGGAGAGCACCACCTAGGTCTGGCTTTCATTGGCAGGTAACAACTTTGTAGTATCTCAGAGATTGTGGCATATGAACAGAAACATCTCTGGACTTTTGTTTAAAACTGAATTAATAATTTACTAACCAGAGAAACAGTGTTTTGGGTCAAAAAAAGTCCAGAATGAAAGTGTTTCTTTGTAATTTATTTTTTTCATTTGCTAATACATCATAGTAGTCCCGTATGTTCTAGTATCATCTGCTGTGGAGAAGTGGGTGCTTAACAGAAACATATGCTAGATCTGACTAAACTGACGTGTGAAAAGAACCTCGTCAAACTAAGGGCTGTATCTGTAATGCATCAAACTCGAGTAGCATTATAGAGCAAAGATTAGGGAAGCTGGACTAAAACTCAGACCCAGGGTGGTCTGAAGCACCATATTTATTCTATCATAACCCCAAGACTCAGAATGATATGTCAAAGAAGAAAAAATCTGTTTGATACTATTTGTTGATAATAAAATAGCACACAGAATTACAATACTTCTTTTTAAAAAAGTATCTGATACTTAATATACATACATATAATATATAACTTACTTATCAATTACAAAATAATACACTAAGATAGTCTAGGGTAAACTTACCTCTATAATAAAAGAGGCAAAGGTCAGAAAGCACAAACCAGCGTTTCTTCCACAATTTCATGCCAGTACTGTCCTGCATTAAATCAGCATTTTTAAAGATTATTTCTGAAACAATAAAAACTAACTTCTTGTGCATTTATTTATATTTTTTTGAGACAAAGTTTTGCTCTTGTGGCTCAGGCTGGAGTGCAATGACAGGATCTCAGCTCACTGAAACCTCTGCCTCCCAGGTTCAAGTGATTTTCCTGCCTCAGCCTCCAAGTAGCTGGGATTACATGCACCTGCCACTAGACCCGGTTAATTTTTTTGTATTTTTAGTTAAGATGGGGTTTCACCATGTTGGCCACGCTGGTCTTGAACTCCTAACCTCAGGTGATCCACCTGCCTTGGCCTCCGAAAGTGCTGGGATTACAGGAGTGAGCCACTGTGCCTGGCCTTGTGCATTTCTTTTTTTTTTTTTTTTTTTTTTTTTTGAGATAGGGTCTTGCTTTGTTGCCAGGCTAGAGTGCAATGGTGTGATCTCAGCTCACTGCAACCTCCACCTCCCGGGTTCAAGCAATTCTCTTGCCTCAGCCTCCCAAGCAGCTGGGACTACAGGCATGTGTCACCAAGCCCAGCTAATCTTTGTATTTTTTTTAGTAGAGACGGAGTTCATCATGTTAGTCAGGATGGTCTCGATCTCTTGACCTTGTGATTCTCCCATCTCTGCCACCCAAAGTGCTGGGATTACAGACGTGAGCTACCGCACCCAGCCCACCTTGTGCATTTTTTTAAAGTAAACTTTTAAAACAAGGAATGTTTGATATATGTGTAACATAACCTAACTAAAAGGCCAATTAAAAATTTGGAGGTAGTTTTCTAGGGCCTTAAGATATTCTCAACTAGACTTGTTTCCGTAAAGTAATACCATCATGTAAAAGGACTATATTAGGGCAATTTGATTTGGTTTCGTATTTGTAAGCGAACTGAAATTCACTCTTCTCAATACAAATGTCTGCTAGGATGAGACAAGTGTAACCATGCAGGAGTGTGTGCATTCTAGTAAACCAGATTTAATAAACATGTTAATCTTCAACAAAAAAAATATGTGAATTGAAATTATTCCAAAGGTAATGTGATTTAAAATGACTGGAAATAAACCTTAATATACAAAGATAATTCATAAACTTTTTTCTTCTTAGTCTACAGCTTGGGATTTGCTCATCATGCAGAAAAGAGAGCTTATTTGGCAGCTAACTCTAAGTAATTTAATTCATTAAAATATCAGGCTCAAAACAAAATTAGAATTTTAATAAAAATTACTTTCCCATAGGCAATGTAGCAAAATTGCTTGTAAAAATTAAACAGATACCAAAAAAAAAAAAAGAGGCCAGTTTGGATGTGCATTGATTATTTCTAAATTTATTTCTAGCTGTGGGAATCATCTAACAATGACTTTAGAACTACAGAAATTAACATGGGTAAAACCTTTCAAAGTAAAAGATTTGACCTTAAAATTGACAGCTATAACAAAAAAAAAAAAAGACAAAAAAGGAAAAAAACTAAACAGTATATATCTTCTTCAAGGTTTTTTTTAGAAAGTCTCACACTGTCACCCAGGATGGAGTGCAGCATGTTGACTCACTACAACCTCCGCCTCCCGAGAAGCTAGGATTACAGGTGTGTGCCGCTACTGCGCAGCTAATTTTTATATTTTTAGTAGAGACAGGGTTTCTCCATGTTGGTCAGGCTGGTCTCGAACTCCTGACCTAAAAGTAGACAGGAGGTCTCGCTCTGTTGCCGAGGCTGTTCTTGAACTCCTGGGCTCATGTGATTCTCCAGCCTTGGCCTCCCAAAGTGCTGGGATTACAGGCATGAGGCACTGTGCCTGGCCCAAAGTAAACACTTATTAGAGAAGCTACTTGGTAACACTTTTGCAATGCTAAATTAACCAAGGGATCAAGAAATAAGAACAAGAGCTATTTTAAATAAGGAGTGCCACAGGCTATTAGGTTCAGTTTTGCACTGAAATATTTGAACATAAAGTTGGACTTATTAGAAAGACTAGTTGAAAAACATGGAAAAAAATTTCTATTAGGAACTGGGCTGGGTGCAGTGGCTCATGCCAGTAATCCCAGCCCTTGGGAGGCTGAGGTGGGTGGATCATTTGAAGGAAAGGAATTCAAAGCCAGCCTGGGCAACATGGTGAAAACCTGTCTCTACGAAAAATACAAAGATTAGCTGGGTAGCAGTGGCACATGTCCGTAATCCAAGCTACTTGGGAGGCTGAGGCAGGAGAACTGCTTGAGCCTGGGAGGCAGAGGTTGTGGTGAGCCGAGACCATGCCGCTGTACTCCAGGCTGGGCGGGCGGCAGGGTAAGACTCTGTCTCAAAAAAAAAAAAGAAACTAACTGTGCAAACATCTTTTGGCTTAGATAAGCTTAAATATCAGATAGTTAAAATACAGTCAATGATCAGGCGCTAGGAAAAAAATAAAAATATATATATGTATATGTATAGATAACGATCTTTGAATAAAAATTATGAGTCTTAATAAATAAAAATCATTAGGTCACCTGAAAGCAATTAGCAATATTTAACAGAATAAACTGGCACCAATGAACTAGCATTTAACTTTCTTTGTAAAATCTGTAAGCAAATAGAATCAGGGAACGAAAAAGGCCTTTGAAGACTGAGGACCTCAGTTATCTGCCAGCCACGTATCTGAAACCCAGCTGCAAACTGGAACGTAGACAACAGCCTCTATGTAATTAAAATGATGCCAAAATCCAAGGAGGTAATGTACATACATCTTTACTAATTCCAAAACTAACAAGCTTCCAAAAAAGCTTAGATACAAGTTCCCCAGTTAATACAACAAGAGAAACCCCAACTTACTAGGATGCCTGACAGTAAACTCTGTATGAGCAAATTAAAAAGAAAATTAAAAAAAAAAAGAAAACATAACCAAAAAACTTAAGAGGAAGAAAGATTAGTCTCATATTATAGAATCAAAAAACTGAAAAAAACCCAGAAAAATCTGAAATTATCAAATTTCTATATAAAGGAGAAATATATAACTGTATATTTCTCTAATGATTTTTTTATCAATAGAAAAATGAACAGTACCCTTGTATTAATATTTAGTTGTTTATTTCAATTTTGACATTTAAAAAATATTTCTACCTGGATACTTTTACCATGCTATTTCTAACGTTTTCATATAGCATATATTTAATTTTACATCTAGAAATACCCACAACAAACACACAAACAATCTCTGTTCTAAGTACTGTCCACCCCTTTTTCTGTCTTCACTGTTCCCTTGATATTCTTCAGGGGTAACAAGCAGTCAAAGAACCTGGGCAGCTTCTCCGTAGTTCCTTCTTAATTTTATGATTTTACAGAACTGTCTTAGGTACATTTAGTTAAAAAGGTTCCTTCTAATTCTGTCTTTTGTTTCATATCAAATAGAAAAAAAATACCTGTTTATAAAGCCAACCTCGTCTGACCACCGGTGCATTAGGATTCCTTTTAATTGAATTTGACCTCTTTCCAAAATTATGAACTTTTTTTGAAGCTCGTGAAGTCTAAATAGAAAAAGAGTATGACAGAAAATGTGATATTAATGCCTAGATATTTGAGCACATTTTCCTCTTCAAATTTAATCTCTTTTCAGATTTTCCCAAGACTTGCAGGACTTAAATCTTTTCAGATACATTACTAAAACTCTACTTTTGCTGGGTTAGTTTTTTTTGACATATAAGGATTCTGCACCAAAAACTTCCCCCCAGGATACCACAAGTTTCAGAACCTTTCCTTTAAACTCTGGATAGGATATACAATTTTTAGAAAGACAGAGTATGTGGCAGTATTTTGTCCTACCTGCTATATAAAATGAATAGACATTGAGAAAAAACTGTTAACAAATCTTTAAGAATCAACCAAATGATATAACTTTCCCCTTTATATCTGCATTTAATAGTGCAGGTTCAATTAAAGAAAGTTAACAGCACTCAGTCTGAGGAGAAACATACAGATACTAAATGTAAACAAATATATCACATCAAGTCAAAACAAAACTGGAAGGATCTGCTTAATGTGAAATAGTGTTTTCTTTTTTACGGACAACTCTGAACTTAAATGATACCAGACACATGGAGTTTACTGGCTTCTTCAAAGTACACATAAGGATATATAATCTTTAAAAACAGTGCTATGGTTACCATGAAGATTTGTTTTGTAGGAATTGTAGTGGTGACCAACAAACATGAAAACGATGAAGCTATAAAGTAACATAAAATTATCTCTTGCTTTCCTACTTGTAGAGAAATCTAGCATACTTCATTAGAATTTTGTTTTTTGTGAAGCTTTCATCAGTATATAAGAGAATTTTAAGGTGCAATATCAACAAAATTCTTCTTAAAGCATATTTTCTTGATAGATTTTAATTTACTTTCAAACAGATAATGCTTAAAAACATTATAAAACTGAAAGACACAAAAAGATATACAAGGATCAATCTACTTCTCACTCTCGGGCTCTTGCACCCAGCGAACTGCACTCACAACTCTGTGGGGCAACCGATATCGTTGTGGGTATGTGTGTGTCTATCTATCTAAAATAACTGTTCTCATGGTTTTGAATATTTTCCTGAAACGACGGCATATTTTAATATCCACTCTTTTGTTTCATTATTTCTTGGCGCTCACTATATAAACAGAATGCCTATTTACCCATACTCTTGTCAATATGCTGTGTTATGAAACTTTCTGATCTTTGGAAATCTGCAGGTGAAAATGGTGTCTTTTTCTGGTTTTAAATAATATTTTTCATATTATGGATGAGGCTGAGCACCTTTTTTTCATCTATTTAAGAGTAAATTCCATTTTCTTTACTGAGAACTGATTTTATATAATTTGTCCATTTCTAAACTGGCTCATAAACCCTTTTCTTATTGATTCAAAGCACTTCTTTAATTATAAAGAAATGATTCTTTAATTTCTATATGAATTGCAGATACTCTGCATGGATAATAATCACATGTGGTTGAATTTCTCATTATTTTATATTGTTACTTCTGGGTTTTATGTCATATTTAGAAAGCCCATCTGCATTCTGAGCTCTTTTTTTTTTCTTAAATCTTCCATTTTTTTCCCCTAGTGCTTTTATAGTTTTGTTTTTAACATTTCAACAACTGATCCATCTAGAAAATTTTTGGTGTAAAGTATGAGGAATGGATTCAAGTTTCTTTCAAGACAATGACTTAGTGGCCCTCAATCCATTCATCAGTTCCTCCAGATTTTAATTAAAATATACTCATAAAGCATTATGCTCAGCCTGTTGGATTTATGTTACTTAATAATCAAAAATTATATTATTTGAAAATTTATATTCATTTATAATCTAACAAAATTTTATTTCAAAAACCTTAACAGGCATTTAAAATACTATTATTATAATTATGTATTTCCTTATAATAAACATAATTTACTATTACATGGTTTTGCTGAAAAATGTTTTCTCAATCCAGGCATTCTTATAGTCAGAAAACTTGATTTCTAGGCTATTACATTATTCTTCACCTTTAAAACTGTGTGTCCACTCTCTCTCAAAGGTATCATTGTATTTCTAACATTATTCTAAGTTTAAAAATGTAAGTCATTGAATTATAATCTTATTACTTTATATTTCAGCCTATTGCTACTTATATCTCATGTAATAATAAAAATGTAGTGATTATTCTATAATTCTAAGGCCATTATGAGTAACGGTATAGATACTGTTTACTCCTTATCAGTAATCAATAAAAACAAAGTAACTTACTCTGCCTACAGGGCTCATTGGATGCACTGCGTAATCTGAAGTCACAGTATAGTTAGAAGCTTCATTTATCATACTCATAGGCCGTTCCTTCTTTTCTTCAGATGTCATGGTGGCAATAGTCCTGAAAATATATGCCAAAATGCCAGAACTTGCTGGGCACGTCACCCGCCTTACAGTAACACTCCCCGGAGTTAACAACACGAGTGCCCTACTTTCTCAAAGTGGTTCGGTCCTAGTTACTCTAGAGTCAGGCCTTAATACTTACAACAACTTTAAATACAGCTAACACTTTTCTTAAGCCAAAAATGTTTATTATTACCGTGTTTATTTATTTTGATTTTTAAAGACAAGAGCCTCATTCTGTCGCTCAGGCTGGAGTGCAGTGGTATGATTTTGGCTCACTGCAGAATCTGCCTTCCAGTTTCAACTGATTCTCCTGCCTCAGACTCCTCAGTAGCTGGGACTACAGGCACATGCCATCACACCTGGCTAATATTTGTATTTTTTAAGTACAGTCAGGGTTTCATATTGGCTAGGCTGGTCTCAAATGCCTGACCTCAAGTGATTTGCTCACCTAGGTCTCCCAAAGTCCTGGGATTACAGGCATAAGCCACCACACCTGGCCTATCATGTTCATTTTTAACAGGCATTACTGCAGATACTCTACTTTGTCATCCAACTAAAAATTAAAAATGAATTATAAGATTATTCTGATACTACAAACAATAACGATTTCAGTAACTTATTCCATGAATAGCTTTTAGTATGATACATTCGTACACGTTTCATTTGATGCTTATAAAACTCTTGTAAAATAGTAATGACCACTATCTGATTTAAGGATGAGAAAACTGAGCTCAAATTAGTTTAATAATCTCACCAAGTTTACATAGTTTCTCTATGCTTGCATCCTGGGCTCTAGAGCTTACTGGTTTGAAGTACTACCAAAACCGCTTCTGAAATGACGTTCCTCATGAAAAAATATTTAAGTCAGATTTCTGTATGACACATTATGTTATACTTGACTACAAATGTCCAGGTAAGAAAGCTGTTAAACTGTACTGAATGAAATATAAATAACAGCAATTTCAGTGCTAACCCTATTTTAAATACAGGCATTCCATGAACTCTTTACTTACTGTTCATTCACTACAAAAATACAGTTGTCCTGTGACGGTTGTCCCGTGACTGGATGTTTGCAGGTCACCTTCCTTTCATTATGGCTGAAAAAAGAATAGGAAAAAAAAGAACATGTAGGTATTTAAATGACCGTTTTGTTATTGTAACATTAAAGTCAGTCTACAAAAGAAATGAAATTCAAACTCCCAGCCCTGCCTCCTTTTTCTTTGAGAAGAAACTTTGCTCTTGTCGCCCAGGCTGGAGAGCAATGGTGTGATCTCACTGCAACCTCCATCTCCTGGGTTCAAGCAATTCTCCTGCCTCAGCCTCCTGAGTAGCTGGGATTATAGGTGCCTACCTATAATCCAGATAATTTCCTGTACTGATGGGGTTTTACCATGTTGTTCAGGCTGGTCTTGAACTCCTGACCTCAGGTGATCCATCCACCTCGGCCTCCCAAAGTGCTAGGATTATAGGCGTGAGCCACTGTGACAGCTGCCAACCTTTTGAGATTCCTAAATATATCTTTCCTACTACTATCTATTGGGAGTGTATATTTGTGTAAATGTTACTTCCATTTTTACAAAAAAAGTTAAATGTATTCCTTCTCAGTTTGCCTCAGCCTCCCAGGTAGCTGGGATTACTGGCATGTACTACCACACCTCACTAATTTTGTAGTTTTAGTAGAGATAGGGTTTTACCATGTTGGTCAGGCTGGTCTTGAACTCCTGACCTCAGGTGATCCATCCACCTTGGCCTACCAAAGTGCTGAGATTACAGGTATGAACCACTGCACCTGACCAAATTCAGGTCTTGATATAAAGCATACCTATGGTCACAGAACAAACTAATACCCACCTTGTCTCTATAGTCACTGTGGCCTAGTAGGAAGTCCAAACCTTTCTAAATACGACGCTAGTGTTTACCTACTCTTACTTCCAGACTTCCCTCAAGGATGTTTTAATGAGTAGGTCTAGACAAGTGGTTTTCAACTGGGTGATTCTGCCTCCCAGGAGAACATTTGGCAATCCCTGGTAACATTCTGAATGTCACAACTGGGGAGATCTTACTGGTATCTAGTGGGTAGAGGCCAGGGTGCTGCTAATTTTTTTTTTTTTTTTTTTTTTTTGAGATGGAGTTTCGCTCTTGTTACCCAGGCTGGAGTGCAATGGCGCGATCTCGGCTCACCACAACCTCCACCTCCTCGGTTCAGGCAATTCTCCTGCCTCAGCCTCCTGAGCAGCTTGGATTACAGGCATGCGCCACCATGCCCAGCTAATTTTTTGTATTTCTAGTAGAGATGGGTTTTCGCCAGGTTGACCAAGATGGTCTCGATCTCTTGACCTCATGATCCACCTGCCTCGGCCTCCCAAAGTGCTGGGATTACAGGCTTGAGCCACCGCGCCCGGCCCTGCTAATTTTATAATGCAGAGCAGAGCCCTCCATGTAAAATAAACCTCCAGAAACGTCAACAGTACTGAGGGTGGGAAGCCCTGCACTAGGCTATAATAACCCTTAAAATAACTGAGTCTACCAAATAGGGAAAGCAATTATTTACTAACATTACTAATACATGTTCCTGTACTTCTCTAAACACAACAGAGGCTGAAGAAAACAATGGCAGTGGAGAGCATAGGTTCTGAAATCAGACTGCATAGGTTTGCATCCCAGCTCCTCCACCTAACAGATAGGTGATCCTTGGCAGCTTACTTTACCTCTCTGTGTCTCAACTGAATAAAGGCAGCTACGTCACAGGTTATTCCTTAATTTAACCAACATACACATGTACACACACACAAATATTTTTATAAATATAACATCTATGTAGATATATATCTATATACATCAGTCCTCCCTTATCTGTGGTTTTGCTTACCCTCAGTCAATTGCTGTCCAAAAATATTTAAATAGAAAATCCCAGAAAGAAACAATTCGTAAGTTTTAAATTGTGAGCTGTTCTGAAGTGTGATGAAATCTCTCTCCATCCTGTTCTGTCCCATCTATGATGTGAATCATCCCTTGTCCAGTGTCTCTAAACTGTCGATGCCCCATTAGTTACTTAATAGTTGGCTTGGTTCTTAGATCAACTGATGAGGTATTGAGATTTTTGTGTTCAAACAACCCTTATTTTACTTAATAATGACCCCCCTCCTTCAAAGTACAAGACCAGTGATACTGGCATGCTGTTACATTTTTATTAGTTAATGCAGTTAATCTTTTACTGTGCCTAATTTTTTCAAAAACAGAAAAAATTGCTAGGTTGCCCAGTCTGGCCTCAAACTCTTGGGCTCCCGTGATCTTCCTACTTTGGTTTCCCAAAGTGCTGGGATTACAGGCATGACTCAGCGTACCTGGCCCACTGTGCCTAATTGATAAATTAAAATGTATCATAAAGCAGTGAAAAACACATAAAAATCCTTGACCTCATGGAAATTACTTTATATGGAGATGTGGAAAATAATAAGCACTTGATAAAGGTTATTTACAACTCTTATGAACTGCAGGATATTGAGTATATGTCATCATATTAGTATACGGCCAATGATTTAAATTAAAAGTTTGACTTTGTGCCTACCCAAATACAGTCACGTGTCACTTAACTCTGGTGAAACATTTTTGTTTGTTTCATCATACTCAACCCCAAACATGGTGACACATTTTAAAATACATCAGGTGATTTCAGTTATGTGAACATCAGAGAGCATACGTACACAAACCTGGCTGGTACTGCCTACTATAAACCTGGGCTATATAGTGGAGCTTATTGCTTCTAGGCTAAAAATGGTATGGCATATTACTGTATTGAATTCCATAGGCCACTGCAATATAAAATATTTGTGTATCTAAATATATATAAACATAGAAAACAAACATTAAAAATATGGTCTTATGCCTGTAATCCCAGCACCTTAAGAGGCCAAGGCAGGTGGATCACTTGAGGCCAGGAGTTTGAGATCAGCCTGGACAACATGATGAAACCCTATCTCTACTAAAAGTACAGAAATTAGCTGGCCATAGTGGTACATGCCTGTAATCCCAGCTACTCTGGTGGCTGCGGCACACCACTGGACTCCAGTCAGGGCAAGAGAGAAAGACTCTGTCTCAAAAAACAAAAAGTATGGTTTTAAAGATTAGAAATGGGACATGTTTATAGGGCACTTATCATAAATGAAGCCTGCAGGTGTGAAAGTGCCCTAGGTGAGTCAGTGAGTAGGCAGGAACTGAACGTGAAAGCCCAAGGCATTGCTGTACACTACCGAAGACTTTATAAGCACTGTACACTTAGGCTACATCCAATTTATTAAAACATATTTTTAAAAACTTTAAATTTATAAAAATATTTTTCTTTCAATTAATTAAGCTTAGCTTATTGTAACTTCATAAAATTTTAATTTTTAAAATTTCGTTATTCTTTTTTTTTTTTCAGAGACAGAATGTCACTCTATCATCCAGGCCATAGTGCAGTGGTGTGAACAAAGCTCTCTGCAGCCTCGACCTCCCAAGTTCATGCAATCCTCCTACCTCAGTCTCTCAAACAGCTGAACTACAGGTGCACACGACCACACCTACCTAACTTTTTAAATAGCTACTTGGGAGGCTGAAGGAGGAGGACTGTTTGAGTCCAGGAGTTTGAGGCTGCAGTGGGCTATGATTACCACCGCACTCCAGCCTGGGCAGCAGAGCAAGACCTTGCCTTTCTTTACCAAAAAAAAAAAAAAAAAAAAAAAGGACTCCGTTTTTCTAGTGAGTTCAGGGCTAAAGAAAACAAGCTCAACTTACTGTTCATACTCTTCTAAAGGTCAGAATAAAATGAATGAATGCCCCACTCCCACCTTTTCTTTCCTTTTTTTTTTTAAAAAGAAAAGATAGCAAGAAATTGATAAATAGCAAGACAGACTGCTTGTGCTTTGGCATTATGTCTTTTTCCTATTTGTTACCAGAGTTTTAATCTTTTGCTATAATCAGAAGAGTGAATGAGAGGCCTGACACTTTAAAGCTTCTATGCAACTATTATTTCATTTAATAATAATTTGGTTGTGAAGGATTTTAAGATGACTAAATCAGTGTGTATATAATGGTATATATATTTCCATCAAATCATATAACATTAAAATGACATGTCTACTGGAGATAAAATGGAAATTCATTAGTCGACCTAATTCTTTTCCAATCTTATGTATTTTATAAACCAAATAATGAATTATGTAGAAAACTACTGGAGCACCTGGGCCACACTGAACTTTTAAGCAGACATGTTAGTTCTGAGCTTTCTGGAAGCTTAGATATAAAGAGAAAGCTAATGCACACAGCTCCTATAAACTATTTATGGAAGGAAGAACAATTTACCAGGTTTGAATCAACTTTAAGTAAAAGGTTTCTCCTATATAAATAACTAACTGTATGGCAGCACTCTAAAAATGAAGGAAGCTATGTTTGCCTCCCTTTCCAGGGTAATGGAAAATATTTTTCGTAGCATCTACATTGCTTTGGTTTTTCTGTCATCAGGAGACGTATAAAGGAGGATGCCAATGGCATTCCTCAAAACACATAACCATGCACAGTCTTCCTCAACAAAATAAATGCATAAAGTGCACATTTCAATATAAAACCCAAAATGTGCAATTATAAAAAAAGACTTGTTTGTTAATACGGTGTTTCAAATTTTCAGTTAAAATCATAAAAGCCCATTAAAGTGAGGGGACTATTTCTTTCTTTTTTTGTTTGTTTTTTGTCTTTTATTAGGGACTATTTCATTCTTAATGGAGAATTACTTCAAATTATAAAGAAACTATTCAATGCAATTAAGTACCTACAGACGAAAAAAATTTGGTATTAAAATTCCTGTTATCCAACAATAAGACCCATACCATGCAGAACTTCACTGAATGCAAAAATCTTTAATCTGATAGCTATAAAGTACCTCGATTAGAAGTTCTTTAAAATATCAGAATTCGATTTTTCATAGAAATGAATCCAGTACTAAATATACTAGATTTGAAAATTTAAAAATTCAAGTAATGTTACATATAACAAGTTATTATTTTAAAATCAGGAATAGTTCCTTTCCATACTTGGTTTAAAGAATATGTCTTGTTTACATATAGTAAATCATAACCACACACATAGTAAATGAGATATATTCTTTAAGCCAAGTATCAAAAGAAACTATTTCCGATTTTTAAATAATACTTAGGATTTCAAAGAGATGATGACTCAGGATTGGCACTGCCATCCTTACTGGGTTGCTCTGTGCTTTTTAGTTAGGCATCCTCACAAGCCCAAGCTGGCTGCTGTAAGACCCTGAACCACAAAGTCCAGAGTTAAAAAGAAAGTTTTTCTTTGCATATTCCTTTGCTGTTAGT
>CM052656.1:118684691-118811129 GCA_028533165.1 Leontopithecus rosalia | reverse complement strand
ATTGGGGGTAGAAGAGGCTATTAGCTAAGAAATATCCTATTTTCTTAGACAAAGCAACTTACACATGGCTCAAAGAAAATATCTGTGCTAGCATATTCAAAAGTAGATTTGTTTTATACGGTAAAGATGAAAATGGTTTTACTAATTTCTTGCTTTGAGAAGGTAAAAGGGAGATTTAACCTGAACTTCAGACATTTAGATATTTTGTTTCTACCTTCAGAAAAATGTTTTAATGTTTTGGGTACATACTGACTACCTTTCATAATGCAATCCTTGTGAGAGCATATGTTTTTAGTGGTTTTTTTTTCTTAACCTCTATTTCATCAGTAACTTCAGTGACTGTTTTAATCCAAAATCCACTCTGCTTTTTAAAAACGAATATTGAAATTGCTATTAACATATTGCTAGTAACAGCCAATACTAGTCTTCTGATACATTATAACCAGGCAAAGCAAGTTTTATTATGCAGTGTTTCCTATGTGCGACCATGGTAACATTGTTGAAAATGTATCTACTATGCAAAATGAGTAATATGCATTTTAGAATCCCACAGAAGAGATTTCAGTTGTTTCTCACGAAACTCAGATGTGAACCCATTTATATGATTTGCTCTGAATCATGTATTTCCCTTAAGGGAAAGAGAGAAGGATTTAATTTAGTTTAAGAAAAATAGGATAGCACAGTGGTTTGGCAGCTGCCATTTGGCAATTCTTCTGCCAATCCTGGCAACAAAGCCAGAATCATGATTTGGACTTTTACAAAGGCCCAACCCACAAAAGTTGCCACACAGCCACAATAATGTTAGACTGGAGAGGGGCGGAAGAGGTGTGGAAACTGTGGAAGCTATTGGATTTGTCTATGAAGAAAACTATGTAGCAAAAAGCTCAGATGTGTGCTTTTAACCTGTGTTTTCAGTATCTTTCTAGTGAAACCAAAGAGTACTATAATTTCGTATGTTCTTAGTTTCATTATTCTATAAAACAATTATACTCTCCAGCTTGTCTTAAAATTGAAGAACTTCCATCAATAAAAATCACACCATGTCTTGTAATTTTACAGCTCAAACAGTAGAATCTTAATCAGTTTTAAAAAACATGTTTGCAGCAGCCATTTAGTTATGAAATGAATTCGATATATGCTAATCAAGTAATTTTAAAATTATTATTAACTATAAAATTTCTTAATGATTTACATAGTTAACTATTTTAATTTATTTTCATTGTAATAAAAAGAAGAAAAGTGTTCTTTTCTGTTCTGGCTGCCACAAGGACTATTTCTACAATTTATTTTTAAACTGAAACTATGCTGGCATAGAAAATTGCACCTACAATTAAAGGCAATGTTTTAAGAACAAAAGAAAAACATTAAAAGTGCTCTGGCTTTCTTGGAACTGAATTCTTGAGTCTTGGTTATGTGAAGAAATAACCACTGAGTTAGCAATCTCAAAGACTGTAATTTTTTTGAGGGTAAAACATGAAAAGTATCTATTTCCCTAACCCACATTTAGTTCTAAATGCCATTTGCCTTTAACTTAGAGCTAACTGCTTCCAGACATCTGCTCAAACCCCATCATCTACAAATTCCCCTTAAGGTCTTAACCCTTTATTTTCCATTCTTTCTCCTCCCATCATTTAGAAAATGGATGATCTCCAATTTCTTGGGGGAAAAGAATGGAGTAATCAGGTGTGAAAACCTCACCCATCCTCACCCCCAGCAATGAATATTACGATGGCCACCATAACAGCTGCCACTTGAGCATCTCACTCACTGCTACTCACATACTCAGCTGTCACATAATGGCCTTGACAAGCAATCCTCACAGAGTCCCTCTGAGGTAGGTGTTATTTGCACTTTATGAACACACTAACTGAGGCTCAAGGCATTTAGAAAGCTGAGGAAGTCACATGCAAGTAGGAGTGCCTCTAAGGCTTGAGCCGCTCTGCTTTTCAGATCCCAACCCTTCAACAGCTGCCCCTTTCTCCAACTCTTCCCACAGCCAATGAGACTTCTCAGTTCTGCCTTTCATCTTCTGTTCAATGACACTAGAACAGAATAACGCCATACTTTCCTTCTTCCACTGACAGCGGATGTGCCATGCACATGCTGCGGACTCCCTCACTGCTCCTCTTCCTTCCTCCTCTCATCTCACTGCCTACCATCACCCCAGGATAATTTCTATCTGAAGCGCAGTAAGGAAACCTTTCCCAATTCCAGTTTAATTTTAAACCCAATGCCTCTCATCCTTGGAAGCTTCACAATCATTTTCTTCTTTGCTGTTCAGACAAAATTACCACGACAACAGATTTAGAAATGTTACATCACATTTCTCCCATTACAGGTATCAAAGAATTTAAACACCCGTAAAGCATATGTTGCACCCAAGAGAAACTGAAAGTCTTGCTTGACTCAAAGGAGATGACTTAAACCCCATGAGAAAATATGAGTATGATGTAACACTGTAAGTACAAAGCTGAAACCATTATAGACAGTAAGAACATTAAAAGGGAAAAAATTAAATGTTCAAAACATAAAGGCTCACATACCAACTCACCTGTTTTAGAATTTGGTTTTTCACTGATAATTTCTAAGTTATCTTTTTAAAAAGCTCTCAAGTAACACCAGCATATACATTAACAATCTACAAAATGGGCTGTGTGCAGTGGCTCACACCTGTCATCTAGCACTTTGGGAGGCTGAGGCAGGCAGATCACCTGAGGTCAGGAGTTCGAGACCACCCTGGGCAAAATGGTGAAACTGTCTATACAAAAAATACAAAATTAGCCAGGTGCAGTGGTACACACCTGTAGTCCCAGCTACCAGGCAGGCTGAAGCATAAGTATTGCTTGAACCTGGGAGGTGGAGGTTGCAGTAAGCTGAAATCGTACCACTGCACTTCAGCCTGGATGACAGAGTGAGACCCTGTCTCAAAAAAATAAAATAAAATAAAATTTACAAAATGAACACCTTTTAATGAATTTAAAGCAACTTTGAAAGTAATATAAGAATGATTCAATTAAAACCATGCTAGTTAAAAACAAAATGTAGCTATCACATCCATCCCAGTGTTATGGCACAGTTAGTTACATTTTAGATCACTTGATAAATTAAAAGCAAAAGTGCTTAACATGATTTAGATAATTCTTTCACCTGTAAGTCATTTGAGTAAATCTGAACTTAGCATTTAACAAGATGGGAAGGTTAACTGGTACTATATGGTTAAAACAGAAATATGATTCTTAAAATGTACACACTGATTTGCCCAAGTAATTTCTGGCCAAGTATTCAAGAATTAAGTGATATATCTGGTTATGAGACACCAGAAATTACCTAATAAGAGCAGACAGCTAATAACAACTCAGCCACTATGCAGGCGCATATGGTTCCAAGACTCTCTCTCTTTTTTAAAATTGTATTTATTTTTACAATTTCTTTTTCTTTTCTTTTCTTTTTTTTCAGACAGAGTCTCACTTTGCTGCCCAGGCAGGCTGGAGTGCAGTGGTACAATTTTGGCTCACTGCAACCTCTATCTCCTGGGTTCAAGCAATTCTCCTGCCTCAACCTCCCAAGTAGTTGGGATTACAGGCACCCACCACCATGCCCAGCTAATTTGTGTATTTTTAGTAGAGAGAGCGTTTCACCATGTTGGCCAAGCTGGTCTTGAACTCCTAGTCTCAAGTGATCCGCCTACCTCAGCTTCCAAGTGCTGGGATTACAGGCATGAGCCATCGTATCCATTACAGGCTATTTTTACAATTCATTTTTCAATTGAAAAATTAAGACAGTATGTATTTATCATGTACAACACAAGACACTCTTAACAGCATCTGAATCCACCTCATGGTAACAAGACTCTTCCCTACTGAGTCCATCCTCTAAGCTACGTTTCAACTTCCTTCTGTAGAATAGGAACCAAAACCAAAATGCCAAACCAACCAACCATAAGCAGCACGACAAACTCCCACCTTTTAAAAAGGATAAAGTATCTGGTTGCACACCAAGGCATATTAGCTGTATCTAATAGAGCCCTCACCAAACATTAGCTGAATGTGAATGTGTTAGTAGAATCAGATTTCTTGAAAACAAGTGAATTATGTTACCTCCTTGCTTTAAATAATTGTTGGCTCTCTGCATCATCTGTGAAGTATAATGGCTTACATACAACTACAATTTAATGAATGAGGAACACTGATAATGTGATCCCAGGTTAAAGTTTACCGTAGAATGATATATGAAAAAAGCACTTACATAGTCATATAACGGAATAAAAATGCTCACAGGGTGTATTTTCGTGGCTTAAAAGAATACTTACTCGAAAAGCTGCAGTCACTTAGATAAAAACATTGTGTCACAAAAGTCTTACTGACTTTTAAAGTAAAACTGGACAGACCCCCAACTCAGAAACATTTCAATGATCAGAAATATTCTCGTCATTTAAAAGCAATAATGTGGCATTCGAAAATATACATAGCCTGTAATCCCAGCACTTTGGGAAGAAGTGAGAGGACTGCTTGAGGCCAGAAGTTCAAGACTATATTGGGCAATAACAAAAGGCCCTGTTTCTACCAAAAAAATTAAAAAATTACAATTAGAAGAATATTTAAAATTAGCCAGGTGAGGAATTGCATGCCTGTAGTCCCAATTACTCAAGAAGCTGAGGTGGGAGGATCTCTTAAGCCTAGGAATTCAAGGCTGCAGTGGGCTATGATGGTGTTATTATGCTCCAGCCTGGGCAACAGAGCAAGAATAAAAAGTCTTAAAATAAAAAGTCTCCCCAATGAATGGTAATTGGTAATATTTTATCGTAGCATGCATTAAATAGAAATTTACTACATCCTTGGGAAGAAAGCAAACAGCAAATTAGAAGTTTAAGCATCTACTATTTTGCATGTGGTCACATCCACTTTAGAAAGTTAACCACATTATACCCTATACATAAATAACCACAAAATTTTAAAAGATCCAATTATTTTATTGTAGATAAAACAAATTTTTTTCCAAAAGAGTCAAACTGACAAGAGTAACTGTTCAATTTAAATATGAAAAAACTGCTAATCGCTTATTCTTCATCATGCAGTAGTTATTCATTTTCATATTGCTGCATGAGCTTTATCTAAACAATTTCTTCAAGAATAAAAAAGTAGCTGACTCATAAGTCAAACGATATCCCTGTGAAACAAAGATTTTTGTAAAAAAAAACAGCTGGCTTTCTTTCAGAATAGCTATCTCGTAGCATAACAAATTTTATTCTTTTATTCATTCTATATGAGCTAGGCACTGGTGACACAGCCTTAATAACATTATAAATATAAATAAATAAACACGAAGAGTCACATAACCATAAACAAAATACAAGGGGGAAACCGATGAGGGACTGATCTTGCTTAGAAAGGAAAAGAGCAGAGAAGGCATGATGGCAGTGGCTACCATCTGAACTGAGCCTGGTGGAATCAGTGGAATTAGTCAGACTGAAGTGGGCAAGGGCACACAGAAATGTGGTTGAAAATTTAGGCTTTGAATAAGAATATATTTATGTATATAAAATGTGTTATAAAAATTTTGAAACAATGTATTTGCTCTAATCCTAGGGTTTCCTTTTACTTCAATTCCAAAATAATGTATTTTTAAAAACTCTGAAAAGGCCCAAATAGTAATATACTTATATGATGCACACAGTCTTAATTAAGGTTCGGTTTAGTCAACAAATCATTATCTTCAAGCACTGAGAAATTTCTCACTTACAGACAAGGCACGAGTGGGACAGAAATCACACCCAGAATATCAGGGTAAGTAACCCAATTCCTACAGCGGTGACATTGTGAGCAGAGTGGGAAATAACTAGAGACATGCTGGGGGGAAATCCAATGGCCAATGCAGGATGCAGTGACGACAGTATTTCACTCTGGAGATACATTTCCTTCAGCAGAGTACAACACATGGCATGCTAGCAACAGGCTAGTTAACTGGCAGGTTTTGATCATCAAATTGAAGATGGAATCTCTACAATGCAAACATCAAGATATCCTCCTCATGTATTTAACTTGCTTTTGCCAATTCATTCATTCATGCTGGAATATTTATTAAGCATCCTATATACACAAGGTTTTGTACTGTCTACCATGAGGAAACAAAAATGTAGTTTAACACTATAAGGGCCTTAAAAAATACTATTCCATTGGAGTTTACTAGGCTAAATTGCAAACAAAGAAGAGCAGTACGATTATACTTTTGCAAGCAGGCTACATAGTCTTGGTGGAAAGCAAACCTTTATTCATTGGAAAACAGACAAGCGCTCTGTTCTACTGCTTTATTCTTGAGTAGAACTTTTACATTAATTTCAAGTTATTCCCACAGCTCTGTTCATTGACCTCTTGTTTTACTGCTTTTTTTTTTCCACATTGAATTTCCTGTTCATATAAAAAAAGTTGAAATGGTTTCTCCTCACTTGAACTTTAGTAGCAACCCATGGCCTATGATGTCATAATGCTCAAAAACATCTTTGTTTAAAATGTACACTGAATATTCCAATTCATCATCACCACAGTCACTTATGGATTAAGTTTAAAATCTATACTTAAAATCTGTATTTAAACTTAAATCTTTCAGTGGATTCAAGATGCATTTTAAAAGGGAAGTAGAAATATTCCTCTGTAGACTTAAATTGGGTAGAATCTTAGTTGGAATCTGAAAATTCTGCAACTTAAGGAAAAAAACTGGATCTTGAATTAAGACTGTCAACACAGAGCAAACCTGAAACCCTACTTCTATATTTCTAAGCTTCTAAGTATAGACATATAATATACTGGAAGTCATACTATGAAGTAGTTATTGCTAATTCCTAAAACTTGTTATTCTTTTCACATTCACATATAAATAGCTGATTTAGATGAGCTAACTGTATTATTTACCAAAAATATGTATAGCAAGTATTCTTTAACTGCTTTAGAAAACTAAAGGGAAAATATTCAACATATTTTGTAAGAATTTTCATATCATCTTTACCTCAACTAGACTTGAAAACCAGAGTAGCAAACAGACAAAAAACTAGAGTAGGACAATTATAAAAAGAAATTGTTCTTTTATTCTTTAAGAAAAAACTTTCTTTGAAAATTCTTCTAAAAGACCTTGAAATCACAAGGTTGCTGCTGAACATGCTAGAAAACAATTATGCCCGAAATGGCAAAATGTAAGACTTTATAGGCTTTAGTTTGTATATGAATAGAATGAAATTACAATATCATTCAACTGTACGAAACTGAGAAAAAGAATTTATAAGCAAAATAGCTATGTCTAAAAACAAAAGAAAAAAACCAACATACCCTACTTCTTAAATTAAGCCTTTAAAACAACAAAATCAATTTACATAGTACAATTCAAAGAAATATGAATTGATATTAATAATAAATCTTTATAATATATAATCTCCTACCATTATATTGCTCTTAAATTTTAGGTCAATAAAGATTCCTACTTTGAATTGTACCACTGAAATGACCCAAATAATTAAAAAATTAAAGAAATAGCAGCTTCAATCAGTAAGTTTAGACCAATATTAATACATGAACATTTGAGGAATTATTCATTTAATTCTCTTTGGAGGTCTGGGGGCAAACCAAGCATCTTCACTGAGTAAGTTAAAAATAAACAAGGAATAATAAGATTTTAAGTAAAAATCTTTACATTTCAAAGCAATCTGTGACTACGATGTATTCATGTAGCCTAAAGTAAGGAGAGACTAAGAGGAAGACATTTCCAATGCCAAATCTTAAAATGCTCAAGCATTTGAAAACCTAATGAATATATTTACATTTCTACAAAACAATACAATACTTCGTTTATAAAAATATTTACTGTATGTAAATCCTTTGCACTAAGCACTGTGCCTGGCACTAGGGCTACAAAGATTATTTGCTACAGGATCATTAACTGAGGAAAAGGACTCCTGTTCACTCAGCCATTAGCTATTTATTAATACATAAAAGTAGCAAGAATTACTCACCAGCCTTCATCAAAATCAATCCTTAAAAGGATATTCAACTACAGGCAAAAAAGACACTGGAGTAAAAATAAGACTCAACTTCTTTGTCTTTGAGCTGTTCTCAATGAGCACTGTGGGGATGAAGCACTGAGGAAACACTGTGGTTGTGAGGCTGGCCTGCCACTCTGGAAGTCTGACACCAGACTGACGTCACACTCAAACATGTCACTGCAGCCGCAAATTAAGGCAGCTCTTCCAGAATCTGTTGTGATTATGCATGCCTTCCAGCCATAAGAGTAAAATATGATTTCAATTCCCTTAAAATTGGCATATAGCATAGGATAAAATACCACGATAGATGGCTGCAAATAGTTTTAGAAGAAAACGTTTGAGTATTAAAAATAATCTTATCTCTAAATAAATGGATATTTCTTGTTTAAATTGTAAGCACACCAACTAAAATGACTCTAAAAACAGTTCTTCTTGTTCTTTCCAAGATGATACATATTTGTTTCAAAAGATTCAACCAATAAAAGGTATACAAAATGCTAAAACTACCTGGAATTTCACCAATGATGATGATGGTTGCTCAATTTTATTAATCACTTACTATGTTAAGCATTTTACAAACTCATGCGAACCTCATAACCCAATAAGATAGATTCTATAGTAGTGATCTCCATTTTACTGAAGTAACTAAGGCACAAAGTAGTTAAGTGATTTGCCCACCCATAATAATTGGCATTATTATGGCTAATAATGCTAATAAGTGATCAAACAGGATGCAAACCCAGGTAGAGTGCCTGCGCTGTCCAGACATTTGATTACTAAGGTATACTAACTAGCAGAAAAGGTAAGAGTGGTTAAAATTTTGGTGAACATCATTTCAAACCAGAGTTTGTAACATAAACATGTATTTATTCAACAGAAGGAAATAAAACATGTTGTTTTGCAACACGCTTGCTTTCACTCAATAATATGCTCTGGACAGGTTTCCATGTCAGCAATTACATTCCTATCTTTCCTTTTATGATGTCTGCTCAGACATCTTTGTGCTTTTCTGTGTTGAGCTATGTAGGATAATTCTCAGAAGTGAAATGGATAGGTCAAAGCATGCACGTGTTTTCAACATTTACACACACTATCCTCCAAAAAGAAGGAACAACACGTATTTGTACCTCAGTGCATTAAATTTCTCCTTTCCTCACATCTCAGCTCACACTGAATACTGACAATGATTTTTCTTATTTGCAATAAAGCCATCACACTGTGCATATGTGTATGTTTTAATTTAAAGGAAGGTTTAACCTTTCTTCATATGCCTATTCACATAGAAGGCAGACCAAACCAGCTTAATGATCAAAAGCACATCAGCTATGAAGTCAGATGACACCAGTTCAAGCCCAGCTTCTTTTCTCAACAGTTTTCTGACCACAGGCAAGTTACTGAGCCTCCCCGTGACTCCATTTCCTTACGCAGAAAATAAACACAATAATGTCATCCTCATGAAATTTTTCTGATAATTTTTGTATGAGAAAAACCATGTCAAGCAATTAGAACAGTGCTTACCACGTAATAAGCGTTTGTTTAAATGCTGACCGACATTTAACGGACGACTGTATTTCCTTCACAGTTCATGCCCTTTACCCAAAACTGTGATTTTTTAACAGTTGATGAGCAAGCCATTTTACAAAACATGTTGTACATACCTTGTCAGAATGCTAATGATACAAAAATTTTTAGATACCTCAAACTGAGTTGTCTAAATCTAGCACGTAATGTAACTGGTGCTAAAACAAATTCCTTTCCTATGAAACTGCTGTAACAAAAATTAAAAATAGCATCTCAAGTTGAGAAAACAAAATTGTTTCATCATGTAATTGGAAATATAGATAAGCAAGCCGACACAGTTTGCTGTAACCAGAAGGGTTTGCATATGTTTTGGAGTAGTGATTCATGATCTTTCTCATTTTTTTTCAGTGAAGGTTTTGCTAGTTTAAAATATGTTCAAGTTTAAACTCCTCATACAATAAAAGAAAACAAATCCATTCTCAGAAACATAAAAAAGAAGTCAATGAAATAATTTTTCCACAATTTTAAAAGTGAAGGACAGTCCCATTTATGTTATATTTTAACATAAATCAGAGAAACGAAAAGATAATAAAAAACTGAAACCATAACCTATAAACACTGTATGAAGATTAAAATGTAATAAGCTTACTATCTTACCCCCAAACCAATTTGATCTTCTGTTTATTATATAACAAAGCCTTCACTGTTTTCTCTGAGACAGCTGTAACAAAACACCTCTAAAAACTTACTAAGAAGAAATTTTGTATTATTCTAGCAGAGCTGGTTTAGGCTTATTCATTGTTGTATATGCTATAAAATCACCCCATTTGAAGGCAGACATTTTTGTAATAAAATTGCAGCACAATGTTTGCATAATCACACAGTGGCATGGTGGTGCTGGGTATGGCTGCCAGGAGAAAAGCAATAAATCGAATAAACAGGGATGTGTCAAGAGACTGTGGAAGCTTATGAGGGATACTAAGAAGCATCAAGTCAACCAAGTGTTTGGTTTATAAGTTACCAGCACCCTGCACAGTTTCTGTAGAGCCTGAGGATCAGGCCCCTTTCACTCAGCCACTGTGTACAGAAGGGCTGCCACAGGGAAAATATGCTGTGAAAGGGGGACTAAGATAAGGTCCCTGCTCTCAAGGCCCTAACAGCCTGAAGTGACAGTTTAATAAGAGGGAGAAAGAGCTGTAAACAGATCATTATAACACAATTGCATTTGCAGAGCACAGAAGAGGAAATGGCTAAATGCCTGGGGGAATCTGGAAAAGGCTTAAACTGACAGCTGACCTGACTGTTTCAAGACGAGATTTCAGTTAGAAGTAGCAGTAGTTATAAAAGCACAAATCTAAGATGGAATGTAAATGTTATACTTAAAAAGGATGCCGTGTTAAAAGAGAAACTATTCATTTAAGGAAAAAAATACATTACAAATAGGGCAATTCTCATGAGTTCCTCGTAAAATTCTGCCTAGCTTTCCCCATGTCACGGATGGCAAGTTTAGCTTTCTCAATTCTGCCCAAACCACATTTTAGGAAAAAAGCTGAGGCAGACTGTGGATCAATGCTCCACTATTTCATCAGAGCTAATAAAGGTCTCTAAATCAAGGAGAATCCTAAATCTCAATTAATCTTGATGCTTTTTTCACGTTATCTCTATACTACAGGTCAGGAACAATGCTTCATTAAAAAGCTACAGAAAAAAATCCAGTGAGGGGCTCCAAAGTATTCTCCACTAAATAACATGTTTCAGCACATTCCTCAGCAACATTTGTGGTAATGACTAAAGATCTAACTGTGATATTTATAATTGTTCAGCCCTTATGTTACTTTACTTCTCAGTGCCATTTAAAACTTTAACCACTCTCTTCTTCAAAGTGCCCGCCTTGACCTTGACTTACGTAACCCAGTTTCCCAGCATTCACTCAGGCAAACAGGCTTATGTTCAAACAATTCAATCCAGCATTGAGTTGTTTTAAATCCCATAAACTGGTAGCAATTTATTCATCACACATACTCAAAATAGTTCTTTTAATGGGTAAGAAACAAATCTCTGGCTGGGCACAGTAGCTCAGGCCTGTAATCCCAGCACTTTGGGAGGCTGAGGTGGGCAAATCACCTGAGGTTGGGAGTTTGAGACCAGCCTGACCAGCATGGAGAAACCCCATCTCTACGAAAAATACAAAATTGGCCAGGTGTGGTGGCACATGCCTGTAAATTCAGCTACTCAGGAGATCGAGGCAGGAGAACTGCTTGAACCCGGAAGGCAGAGGTTGCACTGAGCCAAAACTGCACCATTGCACTCCAGCCTGGGCAACAAGAGCTAAACTCCGTCTCAGCAACAAAAAAAAAGAAACAAATCTCCTACCAATCTCTCTTTCATACAGTACCTAATAGTGCTGTACAAAAAAAAAGGAACAAATCTCCTACCAATCTCTCTTCCATACAGTACCTAATAGTGCTGTACAACATGATGCATGCAAATGTTTCATAAGTTGACTACTGACTTTTTACTGTCTAGGTCACTTAATACAAATTGTTCAGATCAGAAAAATACTAGTACAACGAGAAGAGTGGCAAAGGCTGGGCGCGGTGGCTCAAGCCTGTAATCCCAGCACTTTGGGAGGCCGAGGCGGGTGGATCACGAGGTCAAGAGATCGAGACCGTCCTGGCCAACATGGTGAAACCCCATCTCTACTAAAAATACAAAAAATTAGCTGGGCAAGGTGGCGCGAGCCTGTAATCCCAGCTACTCGGGAGGCTGAGGCAGGAGAATTGCTTGAACCCAGAAGCCGGAGGTTTCGGTGAGCCGAGATCGTGCCATTGCACTCCAGCCTGGGTAACAAGAGCAAAACTCCGTCTCAAAAAAAAAAAAAAAAAAACAGTGGCAAAAATAAGAATAATGATAGCCTCCTTTCCCCCCTTTTCCCAAATTTCCAAATTCATTAATTCTGGTGTATCACATACCATATGTTCCTGATTTTAAAAAAAGAAAAACGAGGCCAGGTGCGGTGGCTCACACCCGTAATCCCAAAACTTTGGGAGGCTGAGGTGGGAGGATCACCTGAGGTCAGGAGTTCCCCAAAACTAGCCTGGCCAACATGGAGAAACCCCATTTCTACAAAAATACCAAAATTAGCTGGGCATGATGGTGGGTGCCTGTAATTCCAGCTACTCAGGAGGCTAAGGTGAGAAAATCACTCGAACTCGGAAGGTAGAGGTTGCAGCGAGCTGAGATTATGCCCTTGCATTCCAGCCCTGGATGACGGACTGAGACTATGTCTCAAAAAAAAAAAAGTAATTACAAAAGTAAATTTCAAAATAATTTGAAAATATGGTGTCTTTCTCGCTCTCATATCCTCATTATCTTCTGCTAAAAGTTGGTAATCGGGTAAGGAGTAAATCAGCTCACAGAAACGAAACCCTCACACCTAATGATTACCTGAGATAGGTTCCAAATATCTTATGAACTTACAGCACAGGTAACCACTACGTAACTGAAGTAGAATATACGAATAAATTCTATGACACCAAGGAAGACAATCAAGTGGGTATGGGGCCAAAAACTTCTAAACACAATGTCAGTCATCCCCATTTGATACTGACACAATAGTTCAGATATTTTTCATCCGCTACCCAAGAACTGTTCAAAGTTTGCTCCATGCTGTCATCTTGGTTTTCTTTTAGAGTTGAAATTTCACTACACAGCAAACGCTTAGAAAAAGTAATTGGAAGAGTTGAATGATTTAAGAATCAAATGAATCCATAAACACCTGCTTAGGAAGACACCAATTATAACAAGAAAGCCCTTCAAAAACTAGAATCTTCCTCCTCAGAGAGTGGCAACTTCTAAAACACATTTGCTTCTAATGACATTCAGAACCATTTAATTTGAGAATATCAAGTTCTCAAATTATCAATGACAAGTTGGCCCTCGGAGGCCAGTTTAATAAGAGACTTAGACATTTTCTCTTCCCCTTATTTCTTCCAAATCCTTTCCACTTCTTGCGTGAGATCAGTAGCCACAAGTTCCTTCTTCTGAACCGTCATAACTTACGAATTTACATGGTTCAGGTCCGGCTCAAATGTTACCTTCTCAGAGAGATCTCCCCAATCTCCCTCACTCAGGTACTTCCAGTCTACAGATTAGGAACAGTCAGCATAACCAGCAAACTTTAGAGTCATGGGTACTTCCATCTCAAACAACCTGTCACTATAAACTACTCTGCACGATGGTGGAGACTAGACTAACATCTAATAAGTTCGTTCGTACAGCCAATTACAAACCAAAATGAGAAATACAATCTACGAAGCAGCAGTGACGGAGCAGTAAATTGAATCCTATCTCTTTCCTGTGTCCTTGTTATTACATGGCATCTCAGCTTCTGAGCTATAGGAGAAATGTGTGGTTATATTTTTATCTCCTTTGGCATATTTAAACTCTATAACTATCTTTGGGTGCTTGAAGGCAATTTCTCTCAATGGAAAAAAACAGACTGAGTGCTGACTCTTAATGGACTCTGGCATCTTTAACTACATTTTCAAGTTAATCACTACAGCTCTACAAAAATTTCCAGTCAAAGGGTATATATGCAACAAATGTAGTATAAAAACTTAAGTTTACTGATTTGATAATGGTAATAAAAAATATGGTTTGTAAAAACTCGTGCTTTATGAAAGAATCTTCAAATTCCAGCACAATAAATTCTGATTCCAGAACACACTGATGAATATGAAATCGTAAATACGATGAAAATGAAATTAACAACTCAAGCTATATGAGTAAAAATATATATACGTATGTACGTATATATGTATATACAAATTCAGTTCCAGTTTCCTTATACTTAAGGTCCTAAGTATAACCTTTTGGATGAATATACACTTTTTAAAATTGACAAAAAATGCATATATTTATGTGAATGTACACTTGTGAATGGTTGTTTGTGACTTACACTTTAACTGTATATAAAATAATTTTCATTCTGAAGGAAATAAAATCTAACTCATTTTCTACAGAGACTGATTTACCAACAAAACATCTATTATTCAAGTTCTGACAGTCAATTCTACACTTGTACCATCTGCTTGGAAGATACATCATATGTTTTTGATGCAGGAATAGAATTAAACATATGATAGTGTACCAGTTTCATTATCATCAAAAAAACAGGCCTCAAAGAAACTCTTACAATGGTTGCTTTGTGTGTTCGCTTCATTTACTTATTAAGAAACTCCTGTTTACTCTTGTAGGGAAGTGGGAAAATACTCATGTTTTAGAAGAGTTTTACTACCACAGTACAGGACAGACTGTGTTATGGAGTCTCATGTTTAAGACACAGCCTTAGGACCTAAAAGACACTTTTATCTCTACCACTGACTCAATGAAAGGTCCTGAAAAAGTAACTGAGTGAGTAGTCCTTTACTCACCATGACACTGCATAACAAATACAGTTATGTGGTCTCATGTCAACAACTCCAACCAAGACCATTTGCCTGCCAACATCAAATTTTACTGGGGTCTGGCTATTTTCCCTTAAAACCAAACAAAAAAAAAAACCCATTTCTCTGCTATGAGTGACTTAAAAAAACAAAAACAAGTTTCAACTTGCCACACTTCTACATTCGTATTTCTGACATTGGAGGGCAGATTTCTTTGTCTGTCTTTATACTTTATTTGTACAAATTCCTTTGTCAACAAGTTTTTTCTTTTCCTTTAAATGAAACCACTTACCCTTATTTTGGAAGTTTATTGGAAATGTTACATATATTGCCATCTAGTGTTAAAAAAATAGGTGTGGGTAGGTAAATGGGATAGATAAGTATAGAAGTAAAGTATAAGTGAGAATATCAGATACACTACTACGTAAATGGACTTTGGAGCCAGGCTGCCTAGATCAGAATTCTGGATCAGGTCTTCAGAAAACTATTCCAATTCTCTGTGCCTCAATTCTTCCTTCATGTCTAAAATGGGTTTGACAACATCTTCTTCATAACCCTAACCCTAACCCGAACCCGAACCCGAACCCTAACCCTAAATGAAAACATTAAAAGTCTTACAATAGCGTCTGACATATAATTAGAGCTCATCATATAATAGCTGTTGTGCTAAAAGACATGCAGATCAGAAAAAAAAACCAGAGAAAAATGTAAATAGGCTTTGAGCTTGAATCCTATCAAGGACAGGCAGGAGCTGGAGAGTAGAAAATAGGAAGTCATGTGCAAAAACATTGGTGTAAAAATGAAGTGGTTAGTTTGGCTTAGTTACAATGCAGTGGCTTCGTAAGGCAGGAGAAGAGCAGGATCTCTTATAAAGGTTTTTGCAAAACAGCTGCTACTGAACTCTAAACAACCTGGTTAACCTTCAACAACTGCTGCTGTGGCACAGATTCTGGTCATTGCTACCCACTGCCCACTCTTCTTTTATTGCTCAGCTTCCAGGGAAGGAATGCACCTGTGAAAGTACTACATTTCCTAGCTTCCCTTGCAACTAGGTGCAGGCATGTTAATTAGGCATAGCCAATGAGGTGGGGGACCCTAGGAAATTATTTCACTTGCCCTTCTGATTTTTATACCTTCTGGACTTAGTAACAGCCATTTCAGAGCATGACTTAATCTTGAGAAAATCAGTCTCATTCCAGGATGGTAAAGCAAGAAAATGGAACTCTGATTCCAACCTGGGATACTTATCTCTGAGACTGCTTTACTTGAAAGAAAAAAACTACTCTGTGTTTAATCTATTCACAGAAGCTCTTCAGCTTAAACCAATTACTGGCATGGGGAATAGGATTAACTCTACAAGAATAACCATTATTTAGACCTTGGGGCCGAGGAAGCTTACCTTCCCAGAGCACACGAGAAAAAAAAAATCACTAGAACAAAATTGGGATTATTTTCAATAGGAAGAAAGTTGGAAGGAAGAGCAGATAGCAATTTGGTAGGCACCAAGAGTGGTCTATCACAGTCTGTGACCACATTTAATCAGTCCAAATGTAATTTAAAATGGAAAAGCCAGTTCAGTGTATCCAGTAACGGAAAACATGAACCATGAGCAACAAAAGATTCAGCTGCCAAAACTTCAAGTTGTGCATAATAGAAAACATCGCAAAAGAGGAAGTGAATTGGAAACTGGAAGGATGTAACCGACTTCTTCATACAGTAAAATTACTGTCAATCAAATAAAAAACAACTTAAAAACTGCTATAAAGATTCTCCAATTCGAACTAATCTATCCGTATAACTCTTTGATTCCTAAATTGGCTAAACATTTCAAAAGTGTTATCTACATATTAGATACAAAAGATAAAACAAGAAAGCAATAAGGCACAGTAATTTAAATAACAGCAAATTCAGTTTTTTTTGTTTTTGTTTGTTTTTAGACAGAGTTTCACTTTTGTTGCCCAGTATGGAAGGCAATGGTGCGATCTCGGCTCACTGGAACCTCGGCTCATCGCAACCTCCAGCTCCCGGGTTCAAGTGATTCTTCTGCCTCATCCTCCCAAGTAGCTGGGATTACAGGCATGTGCCACCACGCCCGGCTAACTTTTTGTATTTTTAGTAGAGATGGGGTTTCTCCAAGTTGGTCAGGCTGGTCCTGAATTCCCGACCTCAGATGATTCATTCACCCACCTCGGACTCCCAAAGTGCTGGGATGCAAATTCAGTTCTTAAGCACTGTTCTTAAAAAGCATGCTCAGATGACTGAAGATAATCGACATAAAACATTACAACTGTCCAAACACAAACTTCAAAAATGGACCAGTTTCACGGCTTTTCTTTGAGAAATTTCATAACAGTATCTGCTAGTGTTATCTAACTATAACAAAAAAAATTCCACATTGTTCATAATTTAATCTGGAAGTCCAAGAGTCAGTTCAGGACCTCAACACAAATATTTAAATATTTAGTGTTGACAGAAATGTAAATGGTGCAGGTGTTATGGAGACAGTTTACCTCAAAAAGTTGGACATGAAATTGTCGTATGACCTAGCAATTCAACTCCCAGGTATACATCCCAAAATAATTAAAAACAGGTATCCAAACAAACACTTGTACATAAATGTTCACAGCAGTACTATTCACAACAGCCAAAGGAGGAAAGAACCGCAGTCTTCAGAAGTGGATAGAGCGATGGTTTCATTCCATTGAGAATGAATGTATTAATACCAATGAACTGTACACCTTAAAATACCAATCAACAGCACACAATAAACTGTATACTTTCGTGATATGAATTTTACCACAATTAAAAAATAACTAACATAGCATTAATACGAAATATGTAAAGATCTGAAGGAAGATGGACGTTGGAATTTAATCAGTTCTGGTTAGTATTTTGACTTGCTTTAATTGCACAATTTTCTACAGTGTTTCCCCTGACTGAATATATCCTGGGTGATCTTCATCACCTCCAGCCCTCTAAGAAGATTTCAGATGTGAGTCTACATTCAGATAAATCCTCGCACTGCAAGTGGAATTGCCAAACTGCACATCCAACTTGTTCAAAAGACAAACAGGTTAAAGAGCATTCTGATCTAAACCACAAATGAAGGAGCCCTAATAATTTAGTTATGAAGCTCCTTGAGGAAATTCTTTGGTAGTTTTGGACCCTCTCATATCACCTGGTAATGCTTCTCTTGCTTCTCATGAGAAAAGTGGGATTAACTGTTTCCTACCGTCTTGTTCCTCTGCAAGGATCTAAGTGGTCCTCTCTAGAAGGTGGACCATACAGTATAATGTAACAAGGGAAATAATAAGCAAGACCTGCAAATTCTGTACTGAAACTCTACAAATGCTATAATCAAAACCTCAAATTTTCTAGAATTTTACTTGTTTGCAAATTTTAAACTAAAAAAGAGACAGAAAATTAATATCCTGCCCTCAGATGTTTTGGATGTGGTAAGCAAATTTTGCACTGGTCCACCACAATTTCTGCTCCACTCGAGTAATGAAAAGTGCTATATACTTCTCCCCTGTGGAATGGAAGCTGAATGTGGCTCTGAAACAGGCAGTAGGCATTCGTTTGTCATCTCTCCCCAAAGATGGGAGTAAAATGAAGCAGTTTTGTGGTCCTGAAATACTGAGATAGAGAGATTCTCACCCTTGGAGAAGCAGACTTAAGGGAGCTCTACAGGCCAAGTACTGATAGGCACTTCTACTGTATGGAATCAAGGGATTGCAAAAACACTTTCCACTGGTATCTGTCCTTCATTGTCTTAAAAGTGCCATCCCATTATGGGTAACCTCAATTTTAGCAGATTCTTTGTTCCCATTTTTATAAGGATGGGGTCTTGCTATGTTGCCCAGGCTGGAGTGGAGTGGCTATTCACAATCACAACGATAGCACACTACAGCCTTGACCTCCTGGTCTCAAGTAATCCTCCCACTCCAGCCTCCTGACAGCTGAGACTAATGGAGCATACCATCATGCCTGGCTAAAATATTGATTTTTTTCCCAGTAAACGTAAAAAATGTTGCTTTTAGAATGGGTATACTGAGTATATTTATTTGAAGCAATGTACTTTTGAAATATTATCACTATCATTATCTAAAGAAATATTACTTTTATTTCATTAGAACACTACTTGGTGGTCACTGAAAATGCTTTAAGCAGAAGGAGACAGTCACTGAGGCAAAATTGTCTAAAATTCTGTAACTAAGTCATATTTATTTAGAAATATTTCGTTAAATTCTCTAAAACTGAAGCCCATTTAAACCTAAACTTTTTAATGCAATGGTTTTTTTTTTTTAATTTCATATGGCCCTATTTGGTTGTAAAGAAGGTAGATGTTCCTTGGGATAACGTTTTACTATGAAATGCAGAAACTGGTTTAATACCAAGTAAGAGCAAGACCCACTGATAATGGGCAACTGAGTGGGAAAAGAAGTTAATGGTAGAATTCTGTCCAGGGAAAAAATAAAATAAAATAAAACGAAAACAAAACAAGTCATTCAGTTAAACCAGATTTTCAAACTCCGGTCATTTCTGGACCTCTCTGAACTTCTGCCACATCTGAGTGCCACATGTGCTATTAACAATACTTGAGAGTTACTTTATTAAAAAGGCAACTTAGTCTCATCCTAAGCAGTGTCTGCAAAATTGTACATTTTTATTCAAAAATAGCTTTATTTTTCTAACACACAATATTAAATGAGAATATTTCATCCACATACTACCTTGTTATACTGTAATTCACTTTAAAACACTTCAGTGCAAACAGTGGAGGAAGGCAGTTAATATATTAAATACCCATCAATGATTCACATTCAAGGCACCCTAAATAATAGTCACATAGGCACTACAAATATCACTAACCCATTCTGTATCAGAGGGTTCACTAATTAGCATAAGGGATGCTGGAAACATATATAGATGGAGTCTTACTCCCATTGCACAGGCTGGAGTGCAGTGGCACGATCTCGGCTCATTGCAACCTCCACCTTTTGGGTTCAAGTGATTCTCCTTCCTCAGCCTCCCGAGTAGCTGGGATTACAGGCGGGTACCACCTTGCCTGGTTAATTTTTGAGTTTTTAGTAGAGATGGGGTTTCACCATGTTGGCCAGGGTGGTCTCAAACTCCTGATCTCAGGTGATCCACCCACCTCGGCCTCCCAAAGTGCTAGGATTACAGGCGTGAGCCACCATGCCTGGCTGGAAATATTTTTTCACAGTGAGATGAATGCTATTCAAAGTATGTGGTTGGTTCTTCAGTCTTTACATAAATAAGAAACAAGACTCTGGCCGTCCTGGTAGCCAAACAGTTTTGGTGCAGTATAGAATTTCATTTGGCTCTTCCTTCCTCACAGAGAAGAATTCTGCTGCTTGATCCCATGAAGGGAGCTGATCCCTCTACCAGAATGTTTTGAGTTAATCTTTGATGTAAGGTGCTTTTTGGAATGTCTAACAAAAACAGAGGGACTCTACTATTCTTATAGGAACAGTTGAAATGACCATTTTTATACCAATTTCAAATGCCTAAATTGGCTTATCTCAGCTCACCACAGACCTACAAATCATTTTATATACTATTGGGGATATGCATACCATGCTTTGGGAAACACCGAATTAAACCTGTACAAAGAAAAAGTGACTAATTTAAATCTAACAAAACAAACAAGTATGGCTGTAGACAAAACGTCCCAGATTTCCCAGATAAGTTACTGGTGTTCTGAAGTATTGGTATATGATCTCACAATGAAAACAACTATATAAATACTCCTAGAGTATCCTACTTAATTTACTCTAATGCTTTTTTAAAAAATAAAAACATTTTAACAGCTGAAATTAGGAGGCTTCTCTCATATCAGATGCATTTTATGATCACTGTCCACCAGGCATCAGTTGTGATATCGTTTTCATTACCCATGTATGCTTGAATAACAGAGGCAGAGTGCGTTTTAATGTCTTGGCATAAAATCCTAGAGACAACAGCAGAGCAAACATTTCCGCTTAGGAGCCATGGTTGTGGGAGGGAGGCACTCAGCAACATTTTGGATACAGGGATCAAAATTAGGCGAGGTTTGCCTAACTGCAAAGCTATCTGGATGGTACCAGGTTTTACGTCACACACCAACGAAGAAAAAAGGGCAAAATTCCACTCACATCTATTGTTCCTCCCTTCTCCATAAAACAACCAAATGTTTACTTAATAATATCCCTTAGATTATATGAGCTGATTTACTGAGCAAAAATTTAGGCCAAAATTAAAGCAAACTGGCAGCTACCTCCCAAGTGTGGTGTCCAATCAAGTGAATGTCTTTGGCAGGGTAAGCAGAGACTCCACCACCTCCTACTATATTACACTTCACCAACTGCACATATTTACAGCATCTGCCCGGCCCTCAGAGGCATTTGAGCTTGTCATTCCAGAATTAAAGAGTAGCTAAAAGAAAACCTGATGTGCTGACATTTCAAAAATTACTTACCCCTATGGGTCTGACTCAAACATATATTTTCTCTGGTACTGACTTTCCACTTCCTCTTATTTATATATGATTAATTGATTGCCTTTTTATTATAGGCCATTTCAAAATCTTCACAGGAAGAAGCTGGTTATGACTAAATTGCTATTTCAATCAATAATTACTGAGTATACATTGCAATAAGGGATGCGTGTAAGGTGTCCACTTGTGTGAGTGCACTCTTTAATTCCCTTAACAAACAAATCATTAAATCAGTCTTTGCCTACATTTGCAAATGGAAATTGTACCAAGATTTTTACAAAGCACAAAATTAATTGAAGCATAAAACAGAAATTGTAGACACTAATTAGGAAATGAACACAAATGTATCTAAATCCAACCCATCTGTATCTGTAAGTCCAAAGGATAAAAAAAAGGTAGCTTTGAGGATCTTTCTCAAAGAAAGCTGGACTCTGCGTGTGTGTGTGAATATATGCAAGTATGTATAGAAATATAAACACACACACACATTTTAGAAATAAGGGTCTTGCTATGTTGCTCAGGCTGTCAGGCTGGTCTCAAACTCCTGGACTCCAGCAATCCTTCTAACCTCAGCCTCCTGAGTAGCTGGGACCATAGGCACGTGTCACCAGGCCTGGTAATATTTTAAAAAATTGACTAAAGTCAATTGTTTATTCAGATTCCTTGAGGTTTCACCCAATGCCTTCTTCTGTTCTAGGATACCACATTATATTTACTCATCATGTCTCCTCAGGCTTCTCTTGGTTATGGTAGGTCCCCAGACTTTCCTTGCTTTTGATGACCTTACTGGAATAAAGTATTTGTGTAGTTTCTTTGGCCTTTTGTCGCAGTGACTCCATCATCACCAAAGTTAATTAGGTGAGCACCTTTTTGCCCCATGCCCTTCAGTGAGGTTGTGTCACACATTTGTAATATGTTCCTTTGTCACAGTCTGCATTCTGCCGTGGGATTTTGAGATCCCCAAGGATTTCTGGCATACTGTCAGGCTTTACTTTTTGTGTTGTACACTTCAATGGGTTTTGACAGACAATGTCACATAACTATAATTACAGTATCAGACAAATAGTTTCATCAGCCTAAAACTCCCCTGTGCTTCACCTATTCAACCCTTCCTCCTTTCTCCCATTCCCTACACCCCTGATCTTTCCACTCTATAATAGTTTTGCCATTTCCAGAACGTGTACGAGAATAATACAGTATGTAAACTTTTTATATTGCCTTCTTTCACTTAGCAATAGCATTTAAGACCCATTTATGTCATTTTGCAGCTTGATGGCCCATTTCTTCTTACTGCTGAATAATATTCCATTATATGGATATACCACAGTTTGTTTATTCATTCACCGATTGAAAAACATCTCGGTTGCTTCCAGTTTTGACAATTCTGAATAAAGCTGCTATAAACATTCAAGTGAAGGTTTTTGTATAGACATGTTTTCAACTGATTTGGGGAAATACCTAGGAACATGACTGCAGAATCATATGGTGAGACTATGTTTAGCTTTGTAAGAGACTGCCAAATTGTCTTCCAATTTTGTATTCCAACCAGCAGTGAATAAGAACTCCTGTTGATTCACAATATTGCCAGCAGTTGGTATGGCCAGTTTTTCAGATTTTAGCCATTTAAAGGGTGTGCAGTAGTACCTCACTGTTGTTTGATTTGCAATTCCCTATAAGACAAAAGTGTTGAGCATTTTTTTGTATGTTCATTTTCCATCTGTGCGTTCTCTTTGGCAAAGTGTCTGTTCAAATCATTTGCTCATATTTTAATTGGGTTGTCTGTTTTCTTATTGAGTTCAGATATTTTTAATGAAGGAATTATGCTTTCTTTTAAAATTCACATAATTTGCTAGACAACAGATTACAAATCAGTTTCATCAGTTTGTCCAGGTCTGCTTTTCATGTAAGAACCAATAACAAACTACTCAACTTCTCAGTTTTTTTAAAAGCAGCACAAAAATAGAATCAACCCAAAGGTCACAATCTCTTATAGAGAAAAGATTAAAGAGATTAAGGTACATTCACAGAAATAGTGCACACCATAGCTGTTAACATGCTCACTATAAATTCTGGCTTTATAAAAGACCTAGAGTTGTACTGTTTAAAATGAGTCATGAGTGACATAGCTTGTCCGCTATCAGAGCTCTAGCAGACATCTATGTTTCATTTTCATACTCTGTCAAACTTAATGACGCAGACTGCAAGCTAGCCGACGTCAGTTAACTGGTAACTTTTCTCAAGAAGTATTGGGCATTTCATTTGGAAATATGGCTAACAACTATTTAAAGGCAATTAACTTCACTTTATGTAGAAATTACAACTGCATTCCATCAACACACGTGGTAAAACTGCATTCCATGAACACATGCTGATGGAAGCATTTACCCAAAAGTTAAAATAAAAAAAGAAAAGAAACAAGAAAAAAGCAATTGGAGAGTTTCTTGGACTTTCTCTGTGTGAAATTGTTTCTTTCTTTATTTTTTTGGGCGTGGGGGCAGGAGCATTTTACTATGTTGCCAGCATTTTACATAGTTCCCAGCATTTTACTACGAAAAGTTTCAAATATACTTAAAAGTTGAAATAATTGTATGATTAACATCTAAACGCATCATCTAAGTTTTTAAATTATATAACATTGTATTTGTTTACCACACTTCCATCTACCATTCTTCTATTTATCAACTCATCTTTTGCGTGAAATTGGTTTTTGAAAGAAGAAAATCTTTTTCGAGAGTAAGTATTAACTGCTGTTTTACGGTATGCTTGACAAAACCAGAAAGGTACTTCTACCGTTCCTATTTTTAAAAGACTCCCTTGTCCATACCCACACCAAAACCAATTATATAAAGATCTTATATCAGTTATTTTTCTCTGATTGACTCCAGAAATTGAGGCTATATATTACGTACAGAGAATAACCTTCCCCTCTGAAAAATCCATGGGAAAAAATTCAATTAAAGCCTAAGATTAAAAGGCATTTCACTGTATTTAAAAAAATAAAAGCATATGTAAAATGTTACATTAGCATGCTTTTAAAATAGTAACAGGTAACCTACAAGTATTCAATGTATTGTAAACAAGAGTCTCTAAGTTATGATTGCCAATTCAAGGGAAGAACTAAAAAAAAGAAGGTAAACAGGAGTATCTGGAATAGCAGACAAAGAAATAGTTCACAAATCTTGCATAAATGTTTCGAAAAACGGAACAACACACACACACATTCCAACACACAAATAAAAAATACAGTCCTACCAGACTAAAAATAGGAGTGTAATCAACAGAACTATTACTAAAATGTTTGATTCCATCCCAAATTTGGAAATATAATTTAAGTCTTATTCACATATACGGTCATCCTTCAGTATGCTCAGGTAATTGGTTTCAGGACCACCTGCTTATATCCAAATCATCCCTGTATACACCCAACTCAGAATAGAAGCTAATCTTTGCAGAGCTCATGTGTATGAAAAGTCAGGGGCTGGGCGTGGTGGCTCAGGGGCGGGCATGGTGGCTCACACCTGTAATTCAAGCACTTTGGAGGCCAAGGTGGGCGGATCACCTGAGGTTGGGAGTTCAAGACCAGACTGACCAACACGGTGAAACCCCGCCTTTAAAAAAAAAAAAAGAAAAATGTCAGTCCTTAGTATATATATATTTTGTTTCTGGGAATACTGTATTTTTAATCCTCTTTTGGCTGGAAAAAAATCCACATGTAAGTGGACCAGCAGAGTTCAAACCTTTGTTATTCAAGGGTCAACTGTAGTTTTCTTTTTCAATAAGTAATATTTATTTGTTGGCTTTTTTCTTTTTTAAAAATGTAGTAACATATAGAAGAAAATGCAACCAAACAGTGATTCCATTGCCCAGGATAATCTGCTTATATACCCAAATAAGCAAACACAAATATATACATATGATTAGAAAATTCAAAGCTATCTGGCAACTTTTTTATCAACTGCTTCAGACACACAAATTATTGAAATACTCCTCCACTCCTTTTTACTGGAGCCACATCAATCATACAACTTTAGACCTATTTTTTACAGGGAAAATATTTGATGGAGAAACATTTCTATTCGACAGGATTTTTTGCTATTGCTGCAAAGACCATGAATTTATAAATATACAGGAATATGTTGTTATCTCTTGTTGCATATAATGAAATTAAAGTTTCTTTTGTAAATGAGTAAAACATTATCTATTCAAGTGCTTAGCGCTCAAATCTTTATCCTCCATTCTCTCCAACTAGATTAAATATATGGCATTACTTTTTTTAAAAATCACTGACATCTTCAACTTTTTAAATAACAGAGAAAGTTAAGAGCTAGAATTTAGGCAAAAATAACTCCATTTTCTCATGTGACACTGGAGAAGTAAACGTTTTGTGCAAACATTACTGGTAACCTGTTGTTACTCTCTGGGGAGCAATGTCTCTGATGTATCTGAAACAATGCTATCTGACAATCCTATCCCTCTCCAATTCATGTCCCCAACCACAGAGAAGCTACTGACTTCCACTATGCTTAAGCTTCTTAACAAGTCTTGGCAGATAATCTTACTTTCTAATTTATTGAAATAACTTAAATCATTTGACATCTTCTCTCCACCACCTGTGGTAGCCAGCCCCCATGACGGTATCCACAGCTAAACTGTGGCAACTTCCTGACCCACAGAAATGTTCATCGTTGTTTTACACACTATTATTTTGGGATGATTTGTTACCCAGTAATAGAAAGTTAATGTAATCCATTTAACTATTCCGAAAGCTTGTAAATATTGTGTAAATCCTCAAATTTAAGAAGCACGCTCCTCTCAGCTCTTCCACTTTCTCCTTCTGCCAAACTCCTCCAGAAGAGTCCACACCAATCATGCTACTGAAACTTCTTTCTTAAAGGTCAATCGATAGTCTCATCATTGCCACATTAACGGTCTCTGCTTCTTTCTCATACTGTTGATGTCTACGCAGCTTTTGATGACTGGAAATCTTTACATTCTTGACTTCCAAGGCACTGAATTCTCCTTAGCTCTGACCCAGGAAGAATTTTCCAACTTCCTTCACATGTTGTATTTTTATTTATACCCGTTAAACATTTTAATTCTGATTTGCATCCTTACCTTATCCCACAATTGGCATAATGACAGCAACAAAAGCAACTGGCACAATTAAAATTTACTGAGCACTTATGTGCTAGGCCGTATGCCAAGCTCCTTGTACATCACATATATCATTCTATACATATTTATTTAGCCTTTCCATTAACTCCTTGGTGCCTAAATATATTCTGCAATTCTGGGTAACATACTGCTTTAGTTAATCTTTCCCTTCCGGGGAGTAAACTGCATTCTACATGTCTAATTCTCTTGTTTACTATAATGCCATTCATCTCCCTGGCATATAGAACAATGCTTAACATATAGTAGGTATTTATAGAGCACAGAGTAAATATTTGTTGCATGACTAAAAAAACCTCATGTATCCCTTTTAATATTATATTAATTGATATGGTAAGTTTAAAAATCATAATTACAACATGGGGATGAATCTTTGGTGTTGCCATTTTGAAGGTCAAAAGCAGTCAAATATTGGCCATTACACTGACTTAATTTGGGCAATATTGTTCTAAGGCAGTCTCATTGCCACGACTTTAAAACACAATCAAAATAATTCCAGCAGTAATTACAGTATTGAGGGAAGAAGTCATGGAGGACATTTTCTGGAGAGAGAAGAAGGATTAGAAGCAACCCAGGTTATGTTTAACATATTAAGAGGTAACAGTAGCCAGGAGACCATCGGTAGTAGATCTGGAAAAGAGTAATCACATTTACAAGAAAATATGATATGAAAAACCTGTGTCTCACCTTCATCTCCTCCATGTTCTAGTAATAGTTCCTGGTCCACAGCCATCCAGGCAGTGAATCCCTTAGGCAATCTAGGCTCTGCCATTAACAGAACTTTTTTTTTTTAAGATGGAGTCTCGCTCTGTCACCCAGGCTGTGTGCAGTGGTGTGATCTCAGCTCAATGCAACATCTGCCTCCCAGGTTCAAGCAATTCTCCTGCCTCAGCCTCCTGAGTAGCTGGTACTACAGGCGCCTGCTAGGATGCCCGGCTAATTTTTGTATTTTTGGTATAGATGGGGTTTCACCATGTTGGCCAGGCTGGTCTTGAACCCCTGCCCTCAAATGATTCACCTGTCTCAGCCTCCCAAAGTGCTGGGATTACAGGCACCGCGCCTGGCCAACAGAACATTTAACTACTAGAAGGTAACATTAGTTTAGGATCTCTAAGAATCACCTATACTAAGTTGTGTCCAATGTCATTCTCTTAGGTTTTTTTCAAAGACAGCTGTAATAAAAAACCAAAGGAGCCTGCCTATTTTGCTGCAAAAATGTTGTACAGCAAATTGTCCATTATACCACCCAGTGTTCCTAAATAAAAACCCGCACAAGAAATTCTATTCAAGGTAAAACTGTCTCTCTGGACAAACCAAAGTGCCTCTTCCTTCTGACAGCATGGTAGCTTGTATTTCCCTTTTATGATGGGAAACAGCTAAAACTGAAGTTCAACTACAGCAATGTTACTGACTTCTATGCTTAGCAAGTTTGCATTTCGTGATTTTCTTTACTTCTAAACTTATCTAGAGTTTATTACTTATATTTATCTTTTAAGTTTTCCAGAAAAAAAACAGTAAAAATAAATGTAATTCATACTCAACATTCTACAACCTTTTCTAATATATCTTACTTGTAAGTTGGGGGTCAACTTAATGTTAAATTATCATTTTTACCTTTGGAGATCCAAATTAATTCAGAAAGCCAACAGTCGGTGCTTCTTCAAGCTACTGATACTGTATTTACCATGCTGGCAATTATTGAGTGCCTATTATAGCTCATATTGGCTAGAACAATTTTTTTTAACTTACGGAATTACTTAAGACTAAATTTAAAACTGCTAAAACTTTTATAGGGGTCTCAGAGAGTAGAATAGGGATCTTTACATGGCTCAGTTTATGACGTGTTCTCAGCAGAATATGATTATATGATTTCAAATATAAGAATGTTTTAAAATTTTTAACAAGCATAACTCAAAGTGGGAGGGGATGCTGTTATCCAAACTACTATATGTACTGCCCCTCACCTCCACACACAAGGATAAAATGTTAGCCGTCAACATGTCAGAGGCCATATTTCTTTGGCCATTTCTACATGCTAGAAAGCACTAAACACTCAATAAATAATTACTCAGCGTCTGGATTCTATTACGGCTTCTGTATTATTTGTAACTCATAACATGTTTTTATATTTTAGATTTAAAAAAAAAAAACCCTTTGGCTAGCTGGCTAACCTAAACAAGCTTAAACTGACTGGGAAGTTCCAAGTATTGCAAAAGAAGAAATAGTTTTTAGTAAGCAGATACATTTTAGGGCAATGAAAAAAAGAAAAGGAAATATGCTGCTTTCAAATGAAAGGCACATCTACCCATGCATACTGACTGACGTGATAAACAATTCCTGGTTTTCACTTTCAGATGGGCTCTTAACACTATCTGGCGGACAATCCTTTCACTTGCTTTCATTCTCCCTTTAGCAGCTATTCTAAAATTTTTGTCACTCTCCTTAATCCACCCTCCTAATCACTCCCATGCCCCAAGCAAATATTTGTTGCCCTCAAATCTTCGGGTAGTTAACCCACCCTCCATCATACATCCCTGGATCTGTTTTCTTCCCAACTTTTCTGGCACGTTGTCCTAACAATTGGTTCTTCTCTTCCCTCCATTTTCAACCTTTTCTCTCTACTGGCTCCTGCTGCCAGCTGAAAAACAAACAATGGCTATTTGTACTTCTCACTCCCTCCCAGGTCCTTCCCTCCTCCATTAACCGTATTTCTTTGGCCATTTCTGCATGCTAGAAATTCTTTTTCCTATTCTTAATAGAATTCTTAATTCTATTCTCCCTACCGCCCCAGCAAAGGCCACGGATGTCTCCTTAACCAACAAAGTCAAAGGGTGCTTCTTGGTCCTCTCCTCGTAGGACTGATGTGTAGCACTTGAAACAGTTAACAGACCCCTCTCCTAGTTTTCCTCATCTCAGTCATCTGGTTCTTTTATGCTAATCACTTCTGCCAGGTCCGCTCTGCTGATTTACAAATTCCTTCGCCAGCAGCTAGACACTTGTTTCCTTTAGGGTTCTACGTCCAATTCTCCTTCATTTTACACACTCCATCCTAAGTGTGTAAAATGTAAAACTCCATCCTCCATCCTTTAATCCATTCCTTATTAATCTTCTTATCATTCAATAACAACACTGTTGTAACTAAACCTATACATTGTAAATATATTGCTCTAATAATATTAGTATCATCATTATTATTATGTTGTGTAGAGCCCTATACACAACTTTTGCTTCTCAACAAAAGGAATATCCTATCTGTATTTCAGACCTAAAATGTCCTATCTATATTCCCAGTTAAACCTGTTTTCCCTCTGGAAATTCTTGTCTCAGACACAATGCAAATGCTAGGGAGAATAGTTCCCCCTCTTACATTTTTTGCTGCCTGCCATCCCAGTTCATCAAACCTAATGTTCTGTCTCCTTAACCTACGTGTTATCTTTATTTCTGCTGCCACAGTTTAAAATCCTTGTCCCATTTTCAGCTGTACTATTTCATTTGTCTTGTCTTTTCCTTCTTTCTAAAGAACAATTCAACTGTACTATTTCAAACATTAGGGAATCTATGCCCAGTCTCCTCCTCCAATTTATCCTTCACACTGCTGCAAGTTTATCCAGTATGTGGTTTGTTCTGTCTGTCCTCCTACTGAAACCCTTAAAATGACCCTCACCAAAGCCTACAGGGTTGTCTATGCTCCTTAGCATGGCACACAAGGCTTTTCAGATCTGCCTTCCTCAACTGTCTGTGCTCCCTGCCCCCAAAGCACCTCACACTGAATACTCTAGCAGCACTCAATGACCTGTTCCCTGAAGACATCTATAATCTTTTGGTCTTGCTGTCCACTCGTCTAGAGTGCCACACTTCCCTGCTTTTCTGCTTAGCAATTTTTTTTTCAAAGAAACCATGCTTAGTATATGCTTACTCATCCTTCAAAACCCAACAGACATAATCTGCTCTAAAAGGCCACCCACACTCTCATATCCTTGGCCAGAAGAAATCGTTCCCTATCCATACCACTGCACACAATACAAATACTTCTCTCACTGTATACGGCACCTGCTCCCGAGGGATCAGTCACCATCTTTGAAGATTTAGGTCACCTGGGTCTGGAATGTGTAAATGATCCCGTGTTTATTTCACTATCTGACATAAATGATCTTTTTGTAGACCCTATTTCCCCTTCGTGGTAGACTAGAAGTTGTCTAAAGTTCCTGGAAATCTAGTATAGGTACTGGGACAACACTGAAAACAATTCTTCAATCTAGACATTAAGAATTTTGGAGTTACACAGATCAGCCCTTAATTCTGGCTCTGCCACTTACAGACGCTGTAAAGTTGAAGTTAAAAAAAAAAAACAACAAATCCACTCTCACTACGTTTTCTTCTTTCTGAAATGGGAATAATATCTTCCCTGTAGATGCTGTGAGGATATGTTTGATGAATTTATGAACATACTGGTCATGCAACACTTCAAAAATTATAAATATTTAAGATTAAAACTACACTAGTGAGCATGGATTCATTTTTCTTTAATTTTTTTTCTTCTATTCGAGACAGGGTTTTGCTCTGTTGCCCAGGCTGGAGTGCAGTGGCACGATCTTCACTCACTGCTACCTGTCTCTCGGGTTCAAGCAATTCTCGTGCCTCAGTTTCCCAAGTAGCTGGGATTACAGGCACCCGCTACTATGCCTGGCTAATTTTTGTATTTTTAGCAGAGGTGAGATATTGCCACGTTGGCCAGGCTGGTCTTGAACTCCTGGCCTCAGGTGATCCACCTGCCTATGCCTCTCAGTGTTAGGATTACAGGCGTGAGCCACTACAAGCAGCCGATTAATTTTTCAAAACCTACTTACCAACAGATTTACTTGAAAGTAATGTTTTAACAGATATCTATATCCATATAGATCAATATAGGTATAGATATATATATGTATGTGTATTTTTTTTTTTGGGATGGAATCTCGCTCTGTCTCCCAGGCTGGAGTATAGTGGTGCCATCTCAGCTCACTGCAACTTCTGCCTCCTGAGTTCAAGCAATTCTGCTGCCTTAGCCTCCTGAGTAGCTGGGACTCCAGGTGCAGGCCACCATGCCCGGCTAATTTTTGTATTTTTGGTAAAGGCGGGGTTTTACCATGCTGGCCTGGCTGGTCTTGAACTCCTGACCTGAGATGATCTGCCTGCCTCAGCCTCCCTAAGTGCTAGTATTACAAATGAGCCACCACACCTGGCCAATCATGTTTAAGATCTTTTAATCCTTGTAACAGAAAGAAGCATGAGATCACTAATTTCTCTATTTACCTAAACCCAACATGACTGAGTTTCAATTACTTCCTATGACTCATTACTCCAATAACTCTAGTGCCTTAAAAGAAACCTAAGAAGAAAATGACCAAAAGCCTAATAGACTTTTAGAAAATTAGAACTAATAGACATTAGAAAATTAGAAAAAAAGAAGTCATTTGTCCTCAAGATGGCCATTATTCAACAGCATCAGATTAAAGCTGAACACACAGAAATCACGAGCCACAAAAGTACCAACATTAAAACAGCAGGATCATAAATGACTTTTCTCCGTTTTACTTATTCATTTGTAAACATTTTCTACAATAAGAATATATCACTTTTTATAACAAAATTATTTTAAAAAATTTTTTAATGAAGTCAGGTGAAAAGCAGAATGATAAAATTGTATATTCCATGTGATCCCAACTGTGACAGACTTAGCAGATATGACTAAATTATCAAAGTCACCAACACTGTGGTAATTTGTTACAATAGTCACAGGAAACGAACACACGCCTCTTGTTAATCAAAATTTATAGAAGGTCATCGGTCTGGACTGAGCTCCTGAATTAGGCTCAATGGACCAAACTAAAATGGAGTTACTCTTGCTGAAGTTCACACCACCAAGCCAAAACTAAGTTGTTTGTCTGACCTTCCAAGAAATCAGGAGAGGAATGGAGATAATAGCCAAATCCCTGAATAGGCCAATTTTAGCTGGCATGATAAGGCAGTACCTCCTGCTTTAAACTTTACAAGGAAAGTAACTTTGAAACAACTGATCTGCTTTTTGTTATCTGCTTTGGCTTTCTTCAGCCGTTTTTTGTCACTAAAACCAACCTCCTCTGCTCAGCTCATCACAATACTCATTCTACTTTATAGGATGCAGTCTTACCTGAGTCTAGAATTGCAAATATAAGCCAATTAAGATCTTTAAAATAAATTTTTTGTAACTAGGTCTTTTGATATCTTCTACTGACTTAAAACAATAGAAATTTATTTTTTGTCAGCTCTACAGGCCAGAAATCAGGCAAAAATCATTTTAATATGCAGAAATGAAGGTGTTGAGAGGGATTCCATAGGCTGTAAAGGAAAATCAGTTCTTCACCTCTTCTAGCTTCTAATGTCTACTGGCATGCCTTGGCTTCTGGTCCCATCACTCCATCTCTGCCTCAGGAGTCACACTGCTCTCTGAAATCTCCCTTGCCCACCTCCCCTTAAGGACACTTGTGATTGTATTTGCCACTGCCCTCCTCACCAAGATCAAGAAAAACCTCATTCTCAAGGTCCTCAGCACATCTGCTAAGTCTTTGCCATAGAAAGTAACCTTCACAGATTCTGGGATCAGAATACTATCAGTATAACACCCTGAAGTGGGGGGACACTATTCACCTTGGTGGGGACATGGTATGTCTTATAAAACCCAAGAATAAAGTGTAGGGGCAACTCTCTATCTTATTCATACCTTTGGCATATCTGTAGTACTTTTACCATAATTATTTCATAGTTTTTAAGTATTTTAAAAAAAGAAAAAGGGTATAACCTAATATTCTTCAATAAACCCTAGACAACACCTCCATAAACCTTAAAAAACATTGCTAAATTTCAATGTCCAGATTTATAACAGTAGCTCTATCGAATGTCCTTGTTGAATTTATAAACAAATCAACTCTTTAAATATGAAAAAAAAAACTGCTTCCTTATAACTCTTCAGAAAGTGGAGAAAAGGCAGTGAAAAAGACAGTATCTCTTTCAACCAGGAAACACATACACTGATTAAGTCTCCCAACATTCAAATCCTTTGTTCTATAATTTCTACTTCTTATTAACCTTAGTAATCCATCTCCCAGAAATTTTACTGGCTAGATATTAACTGCTGTACTTCTTCCTTTCCTGCCTCTGACAACTTGTCCTCAAAGGGAAAATATGTTTCTGATATACTTAAAAATCATACTTTCTTACTGAGGTAAACTATAATTCAGATATTTATTCTCAAGGAAAATGTATAGCTCCAAAAAAATTTATGCATAAATCAGAAACATACCTTTCTGACAAAAAAAAATCATTGCTTATCTGAAATGGAAAATAACCGAAAGATGTGTACTGGACAGCAGGCAAGCTGTACACCAGACATCAAGAATGGGAAAAGATTCCAACTCCTAAAATCCAGAACCTCTTCCACTGTAAATCATTCATGCTAAATGACAGCTAGGGGGAGAAGTTCCATTTATATTAATAAGTCACATGTCCTCTGTTCTGGACTTAAGAGTTTTTTTTACCTTTACAAAGTAGATTTCTGACTTACAATTTTTTAAATGTCAGAAATAAGAATCTCTGATTATTTATAGCATTTTACTAAGACTTTATGAGGAGACTTCAAAAAGTCTATGGAAAAATGGATTTAAAAGATTAAAAATTACAAACTAATCCTTACCATAGATTCCATTAGGGTTAAAACACTTTTGTAAATGAGAATACCAGCCATTTAGTCCATCCCTAAATAACTAAGAGCCTGAGAACTGAACCATGTCGATGTAGTCTTTTTCACATTATTAACTGAATAAAAACGGGCATCCTCTAAGATTTTTTAATATTAGGAAACAAGAAGTCAGAAGGAGCCAAATCAAGATGATAAGATGGATGCCTCATGACCTCCACAGAAACTCTCACAAAACTCCCTTGATTGATGAGAGGAATGAGCAAAAGCATTGTTGTTGTGGAGAAGAACTGTCTGGGGATGATTTCCCAGACATATTTCTACCAGAGCTCTGACTTTCTCAAAACAGTCTCATGATAAGCAGATGTTAATAAGAAAGTCAACAAGCAAAATGCCTTGAGCATCTTCCAAAACTGTTGCCATGACCGTTGCTCTCGACCAGTTCACTTTTGCTTTGACTGGCACTCCCACCTCTTGTAGCCACTGCTTTGATTGTACTTTGTTTTCAGGACCAACCTGGTAAAGCCGTATTTCACTTCCTGTTAGAATTTTTCAAAGAAATGCTTCAGGATTCTGATCCCACTTGTTTAAAATTTCCACTGGAAGCTCTGCTCTTCTCTGAAGCTAATCATCTGGGTGCAAGAGTTTTGGAACTCACTGAGTGGAAAACTTGCTCAACTAATTTTTCAGTCAGATTTGTGTACGCTGAACCAGTCAAGCTGTCTACGGTGGTGGCTACTCTTTCAGCTGTTAACTGTCAGTCTTCAATTAGGGAAGGACAAGATTTATTTTTTCCTCGAAAATTGATATGGATGGTTTGGTACTGCAAACTTCAATCTTTAACATCGTCCTGTCCCTTCCTAAAATGAGGTATCCATATGTAAACTGCTGATTTCTTTGGAATGTTGTCCCATAAATTTCTTGTGAATCATCAGTGATTTTTACCATCCTTCCACCCAAGCTTCATCATAAATGTGACATTTATTCTTGCTTCAGTTTTAGCAGAATTCATGTTGCTCTGATAGGAGTTATTTTCAAATTGGTATCTTATCCTTCTTAGTGCCTCAAACTAGATCCTGGTCAGACATGCTATAACACGTTAGTACGAGTTTATTTTGGTGTAAAAAAAATTTATGAAATCCATGTACATGCACAATTTTATCATAATATGCATTTTCCATAAGTGTTTGAAGTCCCCTCATATTTTACATTATTTCTCTATAAATTGCATATTCAATTTCAAGTATTTTATTTTGAGATAATATGGCTACTAAATCACAAAAGTATCAATTCTATACTAAGCTTAATGGAAACTCAATCTATCTCCATTCTCAGGGACAATTGTATTGATGTCAAATATTTGAGGCTAACATTCAATCTACAGAATACCCTGGGTCAAGTAACTGGCCCATCTTAGGCTTTTAAGTATCTAAGAATAGGAGGTCTTGCCCCTAGATCTATTAATATTTGTATTCTCTCTTTTTAGCATAAACAAGGATTTCAGAACAAGTACAGTCATTAAGTTAAAGAAAAGGAAACTGCTATTTAAATAAGGTTTCAAATTTCACAGGAATGCCAAAAAACGAAAGCTGAGCTGAAAACTGAATCCAATGATCAATTTTTCAAAATACAATTTAAAAAAAAGTTGACTAAAGTAGGTGGGTAGGCCAGTGGGGCAGACAATAAGTATTCTACCTCCATGAGTATGATGTGTTTCAATGAAGAGGCAGAAGGTTTAAATTAAAGTGAAAAGACAAATATATATATTTTTTGAGACAGAGGTTTTGCTGTGTTGCCCAGGCTGGAATGCAGTGGTACAATCTCGGCTCACTGCAATCTCCTACTCCTGGGTTCAAGTGATTCTCCTGTCTCAGCCTCCTGAGTAGCTGAGATTACAGGTGCCCACCACCACGTCCAGCTAATTTTTATATTTTTAGTAGAGACGGGGTTTCGCCCTGTTGACCGGGCTGGACTTGAACTCTTGACCTTAGGTGATCCACCCACCTCGGCCTCCCAAAGTACAAGGATTACAGGTGTGAGCCACCGTGCCCAGCCTAAATAAACATTTACTGAATGCCTACTTTGTGACTAACACCATGCTAGGTTCTAAGGAGTAACTTTAATTAGTGGAAACTTGTGAGAATTATCAAAATCTTTACTCAGTCACTATTTTATTACAAATCTTTCATGTAGTCACTGCCTACAGTCCTAGTGTAATGTACACTCCCAGCGGCTTTCAAAAATGCCATTTTAACTTATATAACTATTATAATCACCTTATCTACTAATAATACATTTTAAATCTCATTACCCTGCAATTCTAAGATTACAAAATAGAAGATAAAAAGCAAACTGACAATTTTTCCTTCACTTATCCAGATATTTTAATATAAAAATTTATAGTTACAATTACTTAAATGCTTGCCAAATGTTTGATATTACATATTACATTTTTCTTAGTAACCCCTATGCCAGAAAAAATTAAGTTCAAGAATAAAGTTCTGAATAAGACATTAAAGGGCAAGACGTTCTGCTATGAACAATCCGTTATGGCCTGTTATTCCCCAAATGTACTTGACCACAAAATCCATTTTCATCCACCACCACTTAGGATCTTTAAGAACTACAGAGATTCATCAAAATTAAGAAAATAAGTACTCCTTAATGGGCAGATGTTACGTTAAATGAGTAGATAAATTTAATAATTTGAAAGTGAATAAGATATGCAGATATACACTTAGTATCTAGAAACCTGGCAAAGAGACCTTTGCCATCAATAATTTTTGTTTCTGTATTCTTCTTTCATTTTCTTAGTACGTCTCCACACTTTTCTTTAATAGATCTTCTATTCATTATTTCTCTTTTTTTTTTTTTTTTGAGACAGAGTTTCGCTCTTGTTACCCAGACTGGAGTGTAATGGCACGATCTCAGCTCACTGCAACCTCCGCCTTCTGGGTTCAAGCAATTCTCCTGCCTCAGCCTCCTGAGTAGCTGGGACTATAGGCAAGGGCCACCATGCCTAGCTAATTTTTGTATTTTTAGTAGAGATGGGGTTTCACCTTGTTGACCAGGATGGTCCCGATCTCTTGACCTTGTGATCCACCCGCCTCGGCCTCCCAAAGTGCTGGGATTACAGGTGTGAGCCACCGCACCCGGCCTCGTTATTTCTCTTCTATTGAAGATCAGGAAGATTTATGATTAGAGGTATCTGGGACTAAATAAGTAAGATAAAATAGTGTAATAGTGCAATTTTGCCATGCAAATTTTGTGACCATCCAGTTTACAGTAAATATGAGAGAAAGAAGTTAAAACCACATCTGTCACCATTAATTACATAATACACATGGAATATGTATTTCTGAGATTAGTTTCAAAGACTACAAAAAACTAATTTACAGATTTTATACACTTGAAATATTTTAGTTAAAAAAAAAATTGATAGAATTTGTTTGTTTTCTCCCCACAATGGCGATTAGTGACTTCTACCCTTCATGAATCTTTGTCATGGTCCATGAAATAATGTTATTTTAGAAACCATAAATGAACCAATTTATTGCCATGGTAAAGTATTATACTAAGAGTAGGCAGAAATAAACAACGTATACATAATGTGCAAGGTCAAACAAGTGAGTCAGTGTGAAGAAGTGGGAATAGATTTCTTGAGTCCTGTCACCCAGTCCTCATCTCCAAATGCGAACACTCCCTTTTCATGAATATATAAGCTTAAGTATACACCTACCTCCTTCACATGTGCCAATCTTGGAAAATGGCATAGTGGGGGAAGTTCACAAAATAAAGATATTTAAGGAAAGCCTCACATAATTGCCTGGCATTTGAAGGTACTAAGCTTTCCGTAGTCTCTTCCTATTGCTCCCACCCCCCACATAATTTTTCTAGAACTCTTTAAAGCATCGTATATGCCTCAAATTCCCTACCTGACATTTATGTGTCCCAACAAACATGATTTTCCCTGAAGGAAATAAATATGGTAATTTTACGCTTTTTCTTTCAATCTTCAAAAAGTACAATGGTTTATCTCCAGCAGAGTAATGCTATTTTAATCTCCAGGAGAAGGCTCTGAATATTTGATTGCCAACTTTATCTATTATAAATATATAATCAAAATTGTGTTCATCCTGAAATAACATAGATTTTTAAATATTACATATTATTTTAAGAGCATAATGGAGAAAATGCACAAAAACACCCCCCTTTAACTTCATGGTAAAACATGAACACTTTGGATTAAAAATATATATATATTTAAATAAGATTATGTTCTGATTGATCACCTTAATATGAGCTCAGAGAAAATAATAGCCTAAAATGGCAAAACTATTATCACGTAACACTTCTGTAGCTAATTCAGTAACTAAAGACAGAATTCTAAATATGAATACAAAATAACTGTAACACCTCATATTTTAGAAAATGTCAATTTCATTTTATTTTAGAGTAGTTTAAACGACCAACTATATTACAAAGCAAACTTTCATTTTGAACCACCTTTTTAATAATATGTGTACATATTACTGTAATACACCCTCTCATTTTCTTTAAAGAATTTCTGATCTTATGCGAACTGGATCTTAGGTACCTATTACTTTGGTAGATACAGTATAGAAATGTGAAAGCAAAAACTATTATTTTATTAAGATGTAAGAGCAAAAATGCTAAACTATCCAAAAAGACAAATCTTGAAGTCTCTCGGCACTCAATTCTGCCAGCATTATTCAGCACAAGTGAGCAAATAAAATGTATGGAGAACATGAGAAAGTATCATCATAGCAATTTATGAACGTGTCACCTCAGAAATGTAATGAAAATATTTCAGAAGAATAAGATTTAGACTTCAGAAACAATTTTCTCCCAATCTCAGCTAAGCTGCTTTCTACATAAAGTTTCAGCATAGTCCAAAAAAGCAGCAGATATAAGTAAAGATACAGACTAGCTAGGAATAACTGACCAATTAGAGCAAAATAGAATAAAACAGCCAATTAACTCACCAAATAGCCTTTTCCTAAAAATCTGCGTTCTTTTCTTTGTCTCAGGTTTCTGGTTTCTAAAGACAAATTACACACTTTCTGACAGAATGATGACAAAGAGGCACACCATGATCTCTTTTCTGCTCTTTCCACTAGAAGAAATCTGAACCACACTGCAATCTCCAAGAGTAAGTGCTTTATATAAGCATGCTCAGTATCTAATTTAAATGACTTGGTATTTCATCTCAGCATGTGATGACCTACTTCGAAATAAACTCAGAAAGCTTCAAATTTAATAAAGATCATTAACTGAAAATAAACTATACAGAACCACCAAATGATAACTGATTTGTTTTTAACTTCTTAATTTTTTTGTGGTTCATTTAACTAGAAATTATTATTTCTATGTGTTTATTAAATAACAAATCCTTAGGTTTCAATACAGAATTAACCATGTCAACATAAAAATCCCAAAATGCTAGAATGAATAAGAAGTTGCAAAGCATTCAGGATGTGATCCCAAAATGTAAATAGGACCACTGATAAATTAAGCAAACTATAAACTATCCATATTCCAATTTTCAACCTCTTATTCTGTCTTCTTGCCTGTTCACGAAGTAAAACAATCTGCAAACTATGTAGTGGTATTTTAATTTCTCCTTTGGAAATATTAATAAAGTCTAATAAACTGAAATGTTCAATTTATTTATTAAAATGTTTGCTATCTTCAAACTACAATGACAGAATTTTTCTCATTTGTTGTTTATATATTAAATAATAGCTTTATATGTTATACAGCAAAGGTCACCCAAATATTGATAACCCTATAAAACAATCTTTAAAAAAAGTTGCATTTTTGAGAAAAAGTTCTTTAAAAATGACACAAAAATCAACCAAATATTCTGTGTGCGCATGCTGATGCCATCAAGCACATAATTCACCTAGTCTGTTGAGTAAATTGCTGCAAAGGCCATTACTTTGGGATGATGAAAACATGGTCGAGTTTATCCTCTGCTCCATTTCCATCTTCTTCCATAAATCTAGATCTAGCACAGCCCCACTAAAACCAGCCAGACAACTCTCACATCCACCTCCCACTGTCACCTTGGGTAGGAGCAAAAATAGGAAGTGTTTGAACAGCTGACACACAGCAAGCTCAGGAACGCACCAGTGACGGAGTGGGGCTGACCCACCTTTAAATGGGCCCATACACTAGTTAGTGCTTTTCCTTTCTTCGAAACCCTTCCTGGTCAGTTCTGTTACTTCCCTGTTGTAAATCACCCTCCTACATAAATGTCTCATTTTTGAGAACAGCAGCCTCACAATCCTGTACCATCCTGCCTACTAACATGGAGGGTGTGGGAAGGCAAGAAGACATAGGAAACAGTCATCCCACGGAAACAGCTAAGATAAGGCCCTTCCTGGGACAAGATCACCATAAAAATTAAAATGTGTCAATACGCATATGTTTTGTGTTTCTAGGTACTGTATGTATGGGGGGATAGTTCTGTAGGAAGAGTAAGTTACTCACAGTACTCAAAGAAAGCTGTGATTCCTGACTGATAAAGTAAAAATTCTTCACTAAAAAGAAAAATAAAAAATCTAATTGTGATCTATAATATTATTTAAGAACATGTTATATATGAGTCATGGTACAATGCAATGCACAATGGAAACAAAAATGAGTAAAACTATCTTTGTTTTTAAAAGTTCAACTAATGGGAAAGATGAGGCAAGAGTACATATAACTAATCTAAGTATTACAGCAAAGACGTCGGTGCTTTAGCGTTCTAGAGAGTATATAGCTAGCGGGAAGAGAGAGCATTCTAAGGAAGGAAATTACTAAGGTCTTTGTGAGAGAGGGGTGACCTTTCTGAAATGCCCAGATGAATACAAAGGATCTAGACTAGACAGGACAGAGAAAGAAGAGGAAACAGCCAGGTCAAGGCTGAGGGTGGGACAGTGGAGGACCAGGGAACCGGTGGTGTGGAGACTGGAGAACTTGTGTGGACAGCGTGAAGAGTAGGAAGTGCAGGCTGTCAACACTGGGAAGAAAGAGAGAAAAAAACGAGTTATTCTGGGATGGAATCTGGAGGCAGACGGCAGGAAGGGTTCTATGCCTGGATAATGGAAGAGTGAAGGAGTTAACTCTAAGAAAGAGACAGTGACAAAAACAGGTAAATGAGAACAGGTAAAGAGGCAGTAAGTCCAGACACATTTGGCATAGTACTTCTCTTTTCAAATCCACTTCACGAATTCCTCCATATCACTAAACTGCTCTCTAACATGAATTTCCTGTCTCCTACACATCCAGCTTAAGTGTTCTAATTTAAAATGGAGATCGTCTTGTAATTACAGATCTCCTTTAAACTTAACTCGAGGCCTTCTTTTCTAAATCCTGATATAGCGCTTATTCCTTTTCTTTTCTTTTCTTTTCAGACAGAGTCTTGCTCTGTCGCCAGGTGCCAGGCTGGAGTGCAATGGCACAATCTTGGCTCACTGCAATCTCCATCTCCTGGGTTCAAGCAGTTCTCCTGCCTCAGCCTATTGAGTAGCTGGGACTACAGGTGCGCACCACCACATCTGGCTAATTTTTTGTATTTTTTAGTAAAGACAGGGTTTCACCATGTTGGTCAGGATGGTCTCGATCTCTTGACCTAGTGAATCCACCCGCTTCGGCCTCCCAAAGTGCTGGAAATCACTTATTCTTTAACTTACTGATTTACCCTTTCTCTACCAGCAAAACTTGGTATGTTTCCTACACACACACACACACACACACACACACACACACATTCTCTCTCTCTCTCTGTCCTAATACCTGACCTGTCACTGTGAAGCCAGTCTACAAAATCTCCCTATATTTTGAGGTTCCTCTGGTTAAGAGCCACTGCTCTAGCTGCTCACTCACTAGTTCACAGCCTTTCAACTTATGAGTCATTTTTTAAGGGGATGAATGACAGCGAGCACTTACAGAATGTTTCAAATATATGGTCTCATTTAATATTCACAAATCCTCAAGTAATAGATCTTATTAATATTCTAGCTGGTATACAAATCTGGAGACAGAGACTCGGAGGCTTATCCAGTGTCACACAGATAAGTTAACAGAGTTGAAATTTGAACCCAGATTTTGGAATTTTTTTGTGGTGATAGAAACCCATGGTCTAAACGTGATCTAAAAGGCAGTGAACTTAGGAAGCAGAACTACTGACAATAATTTTCATTAGTAAAGAAACATGGAAAGAGGTAGGGGAAGAGTGGGGAATAACTGTGAAGAGAATAATTAAGAATGAACAAAAAGTAACGAACCCAAGGCAAGTAGTACTAACTCAGTTTTTATTTCGTTTTATTGTGGTATAATTCACATTTCATTAAACCCACCTATGGTTAAGCGTACAGTTCAGTGACTTTTAGTGAATTTACAGAGTTGTGCAACTATTACCACATCCACTTTTATAACATTTGTATCACCACAAAAAAATTCCCTCATGTCACATTTATAGTCACTCTCCATGTCCACCACGAGCCCTAGGCAACCACTGATTTGTTTCGTCTCTACAATTTGCCTTTCTGGGAAATGCATAAAAACTGAGTTGTACAATGTGTAGTCTCTGTGTCTGGCTCCTTTTAGGTAGCATCGAGGTTTTAAAGTTCAGTCGTCCTATACCATTTAACGGTCAATTGTTTCTTTTCATTGCTGCTAGTTCTACTGTATAGATAAGACACATTTTGTCTATCCATTCACAGTGGTTGACAGACATCTGCACTGTTACGCGGTTATGAATAATACTATCAACATTTTAGTACAAATCTTTGTGTGGACATGCTTTCGTTCCTCTTAAGATATGTAAGTAGTAGAATTGCTCGGTCAAATTTCAATTAATTTTTTCCAGAAACTGCCAACCTCTTTCCAAAGTGGTTGTAAACATTTCACATTTCTGTTACCAGTGTAACAGAGTGAGTTTCTCCACATCCTCCGCAATAGTGATAATGACAGTCTTTGATAATAGCCACTCTAGTGGGTTCCTCAGTGTGGTTTTAATTTGCAATTTGCTAACATCTAATGATGCTGAACATCTTTTCATGTGTTCACTGGCCATTTGAGTATATTCTCTTTTGAAATAGATTTAAGTTTTTCCCCCATTTAAAAAAATGAGCTATTTGTCTTTTTATTGTTGAGTTGTAAAAGTTCTTTATATATTCTAGATATGAGCTATTTGGCAAATATGTCATTTGTGCATACTTTCTTCCAGTCTGTGACTTGCTTTTCATTCTCCTCAGTGCCTTACATAGATAAAGCAAATTTTTAAATGTTGATGAAGTTTATCAATTTTTTTATATAAATCTTTAACCACATCTAAGAAATCTTTGCCAGATCCAATGTCACAAATAATGTTTTTTTCTAGAAATTTTTCATTTTTTGTTTTTATATTTAAATCAATAATTCATTTAATTTTGTGTATAATATGATTATGATTAAGGGTTAGGGTTACAAAATCAGGAGCATATATTTGCAAGAGTCTTGGGCAGAGGTATAAATTCTGCATAATAATTTGCTACCATCTTACAAAAAAGAATTGTAAATTTTAAAACATATTTCTATAAAATAACCTTAATGATCCAGTGACTTTTACTGCAGTAATAAATCCTTAGCATCTACTTAGCATGTAGCAAGATACTGAATAGACCTAATTATACATTATTTTGGCATTCAAGCTGTCTTTTAGACAATGTTTAGACTATAAGAAAATCTGTCAAGTTTTGCTAGAAAAACAAAAAAAAAGCATACATGAAATAATCTGTTGAATAATGGTCTTACAGAAGATTTTGTTTTAAATATTTTACTATGTACATTAAAAAAATGGGGATAGGGTATACCTATTCCTGCATTCTGCTAAAAGACAGAAAAAGAAATATTTCTTAGTGCTCCTTTCCCCAAAATCAGAAAAGCCACCTTTTTCCCCTATTCTGCCTAAGGATAGTGTTAATCAGATAGTTAATATTACCTTATGTATTATAAGATTTGTAATAAAAAATCTCCTCCCTTTCTTCATTCATGCAATCATTCATTCCACAAATATTTACTAAGTATTAACAATATGCCAGACAGTGTTCTGTGTATTATGCGTAACAGCAGTAAAAAGGTCTATGCTCTCAGGTACACATTCTCATGGGGGAAGAAACTCAATAAACAAAAGACTACATGAGATGGTGTAAAAGGGTGATGCAAAGAACTCAGATAGGTTCAATGACTCAGTGAATGGATTGTCAGAGAAAGCCCTGAGGGGACAACAGTTAAGCACTGACTTAGAGTCACAAAAGGGGGAAAAGAAATTCCAATAGAGAGTGGACAGTTAGTTTAAGGCTCTAAGCCTACTGTATCTTAAAAGATGAAAGAAGGCCTCTGTGACTACAGTATGGTAGGGTGAGGGGAGAACAGTTAATCAAAGTAGAAAAGTCAACTAGGGTTAGATTTGTAAGTCAGACAATGAACTTTGGATTTTATTCTAAGTGCTATGGAAAACCACTGGAAGACACTGAGAGGATCTGAATTACATTTTTATATTGTAAGAAAATGAATCTAGCCAGTGTGGAGAATAGTAAAGGGTCAAGAGGAGAGAAGCAGGGGAAAAGCAGAGGCTGCCGCGGCTGCTGACTGAAAGATTACGCTGGCACAGATGGGAGATGCGGCAGAGACGGAGAGGAGTGAGCAGATTTGGAATACGTTTTAGAGGGGAGTGTCAACAGGGCTTCCTGATGATAGACGGGGGAGAGATGGGGTGACGGTAAGTGAAAGAGAAAAATTAAAGATGGCGGCAAAGTGGTTTTTCTCACTGTGTATATTACACATTATATGGAGAGGTCAGTATATTGGACATCAGGAAAGAGGCGGAGATGAAGATTTATGGGTGAGTGACTGGTGTATGGTGTACAAAGAGCCTTGTAAGTGAATGAGGTGACTTAAAAAAACACGTAACACCAGATAGGCCCTGTGACTTCAACAATGCCAACTATGTGCCTAGTCCTCTGCTTCATGTATCTGCAGGAAAAACAAATCTTTGTCTTCAGGGAGCTTCCATCAGAGAAGACAAGAGCAAACATAATCATAAGTAAATGACGTAGTAATTTAGAAGGTGGTAAGTGCTACGAAAGAAAAAGTAGAGTGTGGCTGAGGAGTGTGGCTCGGGTGGTAAAACTACACAGGGGTCAGGATAAGCATCATTCAAAAGATGAGACATGAGTAGAAAGGGAACAAAAAGCCAGGCAGAGGAAAAGGTCAGGGTTAACACCCAGAGGTAGGAACACATAAGAGCTTCCAAAATAAGTATGGCCAATATATTTGAAAAATAGCCACACTAGTATGGGAGCCTGGTCTGAAAGAGAGGCCAGTATGATTGGAGCAGTGAGAAAGGATCAGGTCATGAAGCAGGATGAAACCCGGAAGGGTATGATGCCACAGAAGTTAGGAAAAAAGGATGTCAAGGCCCACCGATGCTGAATGCTGCCAAGAAGTGAATGAAGTAAGATCTGAACAGAGGTTCCTAGCATTGGAAGTGCAGTGTGGAGTCAACGGGGAAGGGATCTCTACAGAAGGGCAGGGAAGGAATTACAGCTGGCGGGAGGCATACTCACTTCTAAAGGTTGGCTCTCAGGATTTAACTAAACTCTTACTCTATCACAGCCAATGAACAAGGATTTGAAAATTTTAATTATGTCAATATTGTTTATCAGTGCTGGAATCCAAAAACCTCATTTTATTTTCTCATTCAATTATAAACTATGAAAAAAAATCATTACTCTAAGCTATTTCTATTTTTAAAAAGGGAGAGCGAGCGAGAGTGAGAGAAAACAAGCTAAAAACCCCAAAAGCCAGAGTAGTAGCTTTAACAGTAACATGAGAGCAACCACCATTTGTTAAGACCCACCACTGGGTCTTGTGGATAGATGAATCATCTTTAGGTTATACCGGAATATTGTCACAAAGGTTTTACCACTCATACTGTGTATGAAGAAAGGTAAAACAGGGTTTCACTGCTAGGAAATGGCTGGAAGGGGTTAGAAGGAGCCTATGCTTTTTCTACTTTGCCACGGAGTCCCTCTTTTATTCACACCTGCTTAGAACAAGAGATCACATGATAGGTTTTCCTCTTGCTTTGTAAGAGATACTTTTGCTAGCTAGATATGGTATTTTTATTCTTTCTATTTTAATATAACCACTATCGGTGTTGTATTAACAAATTACAACTTCCTCCATTTTCCTTCTCCCTTCCATACATCCTTTCATTCACTTGATATTTATCAGTGTCTACTGTATTCAAGTAAATACGGTATACTGACAACTCCTGTTGTATTTCAGAATAGTTTTCTAAAAAAAGATGGTAAAGATAGTCTATAATAAGAATTACTACAGTATAAAAACACAGTTAACCAATATATCAGTAATTATGGTAGGCTGTATTTTTTACTTAAAAAAATTACTAATACGATGCCAGGAATTATGTTAGTGACCTTAATTTCTACTGGAAAAATTATAAATTACTTGTTGATAGTTTGTGGTTCAAATTCTTTCACTATATGCATTTAACAATACACAAAAATTTTACAGTCAAAAGGCCAATGAAGAATCTACTATTAAATTGTCTTTATGTGTTAATTGAAAACATTTTTATTGAAATAGCTAATCCCTGAAAAAGTATTTAATCAGTACTGACATTTAAAATATAATCTCTGTTGACAACTTGGAAAGGAAGATGACAAATTTTTCAAAAAGTTTATAGAAAAGACTCACAAGACCTCATGTTGCAAAAACAAAATATTCTTCAGGAAATCAGACTAAATAAAATACAGAAAAAACATAACTATTGCTACTATTGCTTTTTGAAAACTGAAACTAGATACACTCCAATCATCTCAATTAGTATAGGTAAGGCAAGCACCACATGCTCATTAGGCAAAGTTATATAAACAGCAACAAAGAGAAAGATGCCAAAGTAAACAGAATAATCAATAGAGAATGGCTCCACAAATTAAAGTTCATCTGTAGTATGGAACACATCATGCAGCTGTCAAAAATAACAGGCAGAAAGAAGTGTGTGCACTGCCATGGGAGATATCTATGATATACATACATTATTTCTGCATCCACATATATCATAAATATATAAATAAAAGGCAGATCACAGAACGGAGTATGTTAATAGTATGGATAAAAGCTACTTTCACTTTTTTTTTTTTTAAACTCAGGCTGGAGTGCAGTGGCGCAATCTCTGCCCACTGCAACCTCCGCCTCCCGTGTTCAATTGATTCTCCTGCCTCATCCTTCTGAGTAGCTGGGACTACAGGTGTGTGCCACCATGCTCAGCTAATTTTTGTATTTTTAGTAAAGACAGTTTCACCATGTTGGTGAGGATGGTCTTGATCTCTTGACCAAAGTGCTGGGATTACAGGTGTGGGCCACTGCGCCCGGCATTTTTTTTTTTTTTGGAGAGACAGGGTGTTGCTCTGTCACCTAGGCTGGAGTGCAACAGTGCAATCTCAGCACACTGCTGCAGCCTCCACCTCCTGGGGTCAATCAATCTTCCCACCTCAGGCCCCGGAGTAGCTGAGGCTACAGGTGTGTGCCACCCCATCTGGCTAATTTTCTGTATTTTTTTGAAGAGACAGGGTTTCACCATGTTGCCCAGGCTGGTCTCAAACTGGACTCAAGCAATCTGCCTGTCTTGGTCTCACAAACTCCTGGGATTACACGCAAGAGCTATCACTTAACCCAGTCTCTTCACTTTATATCCTTTTGTGCTATATGAATGGTTCTGATAAGAATGTATTAGTTGTGTAATTAACAAATTAAAAAAGAAATTTAAAAAATGGGGTAAAAGAGGTTGTGGGAGGAAGGGAAAGGAAATAAAAAAGGGAAATAATAGCCAGGAATAAGATGACAGGTGCGTGTGCTAGGAGTGTGATGTGGAGGGCGATGGTTCAGGTCCGAGTCCTAGTCCTGTTACCAACTTTGGGCAAGTTAAACTCCAGGGTTCAGAAGCTCCGTTTATTCAATAGTCTTAGTACAGGAAGACTATTTCTCACCCTACAGAATTACTGTGAACATTACATGAGAACATTTTTGAAATGTGACTAACACAGTGTCTAGTACAGTATAAAAGCCCAATAAAAGGTAACTATTTTTATGTTTTGAAATTAAAATGCTAAAGAAAACAGCTTTACCTGTAAATAATTTGCTTTTTATACCTTAAAGTATATTTGATATGAATCCTTTCCATTGGTTTTAAAAAGTAGGTATTAATGATGATCACCATGCCAATTCAGTGGAATGTATGCTGGTGGTACCATTAGAAATGTGTTTTATCTGAGATTTCCAATTCTAGCTTTACAAGTGCCTAGAGCTCTTGCCCTTGTTCATACAAATCTGAATCCTCTGTGCCTCTTACACAGAAATTTCAATATTCAATTTGTCTGTGGAATGAAACTGGTAAATATCTGTATCTCCTAAAGTCATTCTGCAGTAGATAGGTAAAAGGAGGATATTAATGAGGGGCATATTCTCTAGACCATTCTTTCATATTAAAAAAAAATCAGCTGGGAGGGATGCAAATTTGTATAACATATATGGATATCAATATGAAGACTTTTCAGTGAACCAGAAATAGAACTACCAGGGATCTAGCAATCCCACTACTGGGTAACTATCCAAAGGAAAAGAATTTGTTATATCAAAAAGATAAACGCATGTTCCATCAAAAAGGTACATTTATGTTTATTGTAGCACTACTCACAATAGCAAAGATACGGAATCAACCTAACTGTCCATCAATGGAGGACTGGATAAAGTAAATGTGCATATACACAATGGAATACTATACAGCCATGAAAAAGAATAAAATAATGTCTTTTGCAGCAATACTGATGGAATTAGAGGCCAGTATCTTAAGTGAAACAACTAAGACACAGAAAAGACAAATACTGCACCTCTCACTCGTAAGTGGAGCTAAGTAATGAGTACACATGGAAGCAGAGTATGGAATGAAGGATGATGCCAACTGACATGGTTTGGGTATTTGTTCTGCCCAAGTCTCTTGCTGAAATGTAATCCCCAACATTGGAGGTGAGGCCTGGTAGGAGGTGTCTGGGTCATGGGGATGGATCCCTCATGGTTTGGTGCTGTAGTGGCAATACTGAGTGAGCTCTTGTGAGATGTGATTGTTAAAAGTGTGAGGCACCTCTCCCCGTGCCATTCTTTCTTTTAATGCTCTTTCTCTGGCTCTGTGACATGCCTGCTCCTGCTCTGCCTTCCGCCATGAGTAAAAGCTCCCTGAGGTCTCCCTAGAAGCAGAGTAAATGCCAGCACCATCCTGTACAGTCTGCAGAACCATAAGCCAATTAAACCTCTTTTCTTTATAAATTATCCAGCCTCAGCTATTTCTTTATAGCAATGCAAGAATGCCCTCATACAGGGAGTCAGAGGGATGGGAGGGCAGGTGGAGGGTGGATGATGGGAGACTGCTTGGTAGGTACAATATGTGCTGTTCCAGTGATGGATACACACTGAAGGCCCTGATTTTACCACAATGCAGTAAGTATCAATGCAGCAAAACTGCACTTGTACCGTATGACTACACAGAAATTAAAAAATAGAACTCTGTAAATCACAATGGATTTCCAATTATAAAATTAATATCTAACTTTCAATTTGGAGTAAGAAACTGATTAAAGATCCAATCAGTCTTCTCACAATAACCTAATTTAATCAACAATATTTGCTTTATTTATTTATTTATTTATTTATTTATTTATTTATTTATTTATTTTGAGACGGAGTTTCGCTCTTCTTACCCAGGCTGGAGTGCAATGGCACAATCTCGGCTCACCACAACCTCCGCCTCCTGGGTTCAGGCAATTCTCCTGCCTCAGCCTCCTGAATATTTGCTTTTAAAATATCGCTTCACGTGTTTCCAACATGGGATCTACTGATAGCTCATAAATTATCTTAATAAACAAAGGTCTTAACCTAAACAAGCATCATTCTTGTGAATCTTACTATATTCTGTCCCTCTTCTAAGTATTAAAACTTTTCTTCTAAAAAAAAAAAAATCAAAACCACATTAACATTGCACCCTCCTGTGTTTTAAGTTCACTCACATGCTACCGTCCTTGGGTTTATGCACCTCATAAACACTCCAAAACCTAACCTACAATTTAAAAGTCTCAAATCGCAAACAGGGTCAACAAATTCATTCTGTATAGGACCAGACAGTAAATGTTTCAGGCCTTGTAGACCGAGCAGTCTGTCAAGACTATTAACTTTGCTGTAATGAGACAGTAGCCATAGATATTACATAAACGAATGAGTATGGCTGCATTCCAACAAAGCTTTAATTATACAAACAGGCAGCAGGCCGGATTTGGTTCATAAGCCACAGCTACTGACCCTAATCTAAAATATTAATTAAGCAGAATGTCTATGATAGTCTTATCACTCCTTAAAAGTTTAGTGCCACATCTGACCAATTATTTACTACATCTTTCACTTATTAATGATTAGTATTTTCTTTTCTTTTTTTGAGTCAGGGTTGGGCTCTGTGGCCTAGGCTGCAGTGCAGAAGTGCCATCTCGGCTCACTGCAACCCCTTCTGCCTCCCAGGTTCAAGCAATTCTCCTGCCTCAGCCTCTTGAGTAGCTGGGACTACAGGCACATGCCACCATGCCTGGCTAAGTTTTTTTTTTTTTTTTGTATTTTGAGTAGAGACAGCATTTCAACCATGTTGGCCAGGCTGGTCTTGAACTCCTGACCTCAAGTGATCTGTACACCTCGGCCTCCCGAAGTGCTGGGATTACAAGTGTGAGCCACTGTGCCAGGCCAAGAGTAAATTATTTTCTATTCTTATAATTTCATTAGGGTTCTCCTTAATATTTAAGTTTTCTTAATTCCTCATGAATCTCATTTTCTAAAATTTGTCCTTTCTATATACACCTTTGACTTCTCTCCAAGTTTCCTATGAAAAGTAGAAATGTCAGCACTTCTCTGTAATTAACTGCTTTTATAAAATTCAAAACATAAAACAAGCATTTACATGTGTACTTTTTCCTTCATTAAAATAAAAAATAATTCAAGTCAATTGTTATAAAGATATCCTTTCAAAGTATGGTAGCTAGCTTCTAAGACGACCCTCAGTGATCCCCAACCTATACAAGGACTCTACAAAGGGTATGCACACCCTTGTATAGTCAGTCCCCTTCTGCAACAAGTCAAGGCTGGCCTTTTTTACCGATATAAGATGACAAAAGTGACACCCAAAGCTAAGTCATAATGGCAGCACAGCTTCTGCCTTGCTCTCTTGGGCTTGGTCACTATGGATAAAGCCAATCACCAAGTGAAGAGTCACGCAGCCTGTGCAAAGAAACCAACTACCCACCCTCAACTTGCCAGACACGCGATCTCCAGCCTGAGCTTTCAAGCTTGCAGAAACTAAAGCCTTAGGCCGTATCAAACTACAATCTCATAAGAGAACCTGAGCCAGAACTGCCCAGCCACGCAGCTTGAGAATGCCTGACTCACAGGAGCAGGGAATGTTAATAAATGATTATTACATTATATTTTGGGGTGATTTGAGAAAACAGCTGATATTCCTGTATCTAATTAGGTTACAATGTATCTTATTTTGCATAACCGAGTATTTTGGTTTTCGGCAGCAGCAGTTAATAATCATCTGTATTGCAATAAGACGAGTTTAGGGGACGAGACTGATTAACAACAACCAATTAGCCTGCAAGGTAGTGACGGATGCTAGACTGTCTGTTCAACAGCATTTAACACTAACTCAAAGCATTCAGTGTGGGAAGCTGTGTTCAAGGCTACTAAAGCATTCAGTCTGATTTCTACATACTGTCTACGACCCACAGTTAGACGCAGGAAACAAGCCCTACTTCACTCCCATTCTTGCCCAGGTGAATCTTACCGTCTCGTAAGGCACTGCGTTTTTAAATCCTGGTCTGACCCATTAGTGAATAATAAAATGCAGTTAGCAGGATGTGTGCTACTATACTTTAAAATAACAGAAGGCAAGGTGGTAAAGGGAAGAAAGTGATTCCATTTTACTATTACATAAAGTAGACAGTGGGTCATCCAATATTATTTATTTATTATTGTGGGTCATGGTCAAAAAAATTTAAAATAAATGACATAAAATGCCAAATATGTTTACATCCTAGGAAACTAGTCACCACACTCGTCCAGTTCTTAGCCAGCTCATTCTCCTCTTGCAGCTTCTCTTTAGCTAGGCTTCACTGCTCATTTTGTTTTCACACTGGTATTTTTAAATTCCTGTGAAAATTGGCTCTGGCTCTGGCTCTGGCTCAGTCGATTTTTCCCTAATCTCAGTTCTGCTTATCTTGAGAGGACTGAGAATAGGAAAGTCTCTTCTCCTTCGGGACATCCCATTTAAAACACACCTAATGCTTGTCTCATAAGAATAAGGCCAGCCATGAGAGGAAGACCGGACAGGGAACTTAAAATAGCACTGAGATAACGGAAATTTCTAGCTAAATGAATCATCTTCGGTTCTCCAACACACTAGAAACAATCAGATATGCTAGACTTTCAAGGTTAATTTTTAACCCTATAATGTCCATGTAATAATCATACTTCCTACTAAGTAGACTTTTGGATTCTAACAGTCACGTGCAGCATGTAAAGCTCTCTGCTTTCATGACGAGGGCTACAGATGTAATACACACCTGAATGCAATAAAAGTTATCTCCCAGTTTTCTCTCCTGCAGCACCTGACACAGTGCTTTGCAGTAACTTGAATAAATGAGTACCTTTAAAGAAAATTATTTGGGGAACTGAAAGACCAAAAAAGGAAATACTTATCCAATTGATAATTCATTTACTTATTTGCAGTGCTTTAAGACAAAGGCATCATCATCCATAAGGAAGTTTTCCTAGCTTTAAACCAGTATTTCTATCACTGAAAATGTAATTACCAGTAAATGTAACAAAATATTTCCTAAAACTTTTTAACAAGATGAAGGAGGATTTCAAGATTGAGTATTTCCCATCAAACAGTGAAGTGAAACTATGGAAAAAATGACACTAAGTAAGACTTCAAAGAGTAGACTCAGCAGAATAATAATTTTTAAAATATACGATACAAGAAGGAAATGGAGATGCAACATGTTGTAACCAGATTTTAACAATTAATAAAGAAACAGATTAGTATCTTTGGAAAAGCGCAGAAGAGCAAGTAATGAAATTCCACTAGAATGAGATCAAGAATAGAAAGGAGGGCATTCAATCACAAAAGCTCTAATGAAAGGAAAATGCGGGCAGTTCTCAAAACAGCCTTTTTCTAAGCAACAGTTCCATTTTTATTAATTTTTCAAAAAGGAGTTATTATTTATGTCAATAAAATTTTAGCAGTTATGTCACTCTAGTCCTCTCACTGGTCTAAACACAACTTTAGAGCAGTCTGTTTAATGGTCTGAATAGCATGAATATGTTGATAGGTGTCAAATTTATTTTCCTAACCCATTCCCGAGTTCAAGACTGGTACACCAAACTCCCTGCCTGAAATTCCCATTGGGTTTCCCGCAAACCATTTCAAACTTAACCTACCAAAAACTAATTTTTGTTGATTTCCAACCTTCAATCCACAACTCCTCCCTGACCCCCTACCATTTCCCTGCAAAAAGACAAATATTTTTTCCCATTTCTGAGCATCAAACCTCCACCCAACTGCATGAATCACAGGGCTGCAATTTATTCCTCCCTTCTAACCCATCAAATCCTATGTAGTCTATCTGCAAAATCTCCTCCTCAGATGCTCTACCTTCCCTATCTCTGCTGATACCTTCATCTATCTACCATCGTTCCTCATTTAGACAAATGCAATAGCTTCTTAACTATTCTCCTTGTTTCTACTCTAATTCTCACATCATTTAATCCTCCAAAAATGCCAAGACTTTAATGAGTCTATTAGGTCCTGCACAGTGTGGCCCCTCTCACCACAGGCCTGCACAGTCCCTCTCACCAGGCATGGCTGGGAAACCTGTCTTCCTTGTGTAGCTCCAGGCACAGGCACACTCGGTTATTTCAGACCCTGTGAATCTCTTCATCCTAGAAGGTTCTTCTCTGGTAAACTAAGTATCTGTATAGTCTCAGGTTAAATCCATTTAAACACACTTTATTTACCTGTGTAAAAACTGGACAGGTGGAAAAATTCAGGGACAGAGCTTGTTTTATTTGTCACTGTGATCCCAGAAACTACCAGAGGTCTTAGTGTATAATAAAAGCTCAATAAACATTGGTCATTGAAGAGGCTTTCTTTTACATTTAACCCCATTTACATTAAGTATATATAATGCCTTTGTATGTAAATTATAAATTCGAACGGACAATTGCAAGGTAAAATAAAAAATAAATTTAATTTGAAAAAGGAATATAGTCTAAATCAACGTACTATGTATTATAATCTGTTCTTTTGCCTTTAGGGATTACAAGTTTATTCATACAGGCTGGGTGCAGTGGCTCATGCTTATAATCCCAGCACTTTGGGAGGCCGAGCAGATCACAAGGTCATGAGTTCTAGACCAGCCTGGCCAACACACTGAAACCCTGTCTCTACTAAAAATACAAAAAAAAAAAAAAATTAACTAGGCCTTGTGGTGGGAACCTGTAATCCCAGCTACTAGGGAGGCTGGGGCAGGAGAATTGCTTGAACCTGGGAGGTGGAGGTTGTGGTGAGCTGAGATCGTGCCATTTCCCTCCAGCCTGGGAGACAAAGCTGGACTCTGTCTCAAACAAAACAAACAAAAAAAGTTTATTAATACAGTACTTTCATAAGCTGAATATGCAAAATAAGACCTTGAAGGTGAACAAGAATCGTGGTCTGACACAGTTATTCCATTTAAATATTTACTCTAACTTGGCCATTACCAGAAGCATCGATAAAATTTCAGAACCAGGAACATCATTTCTAATCTAAAATGATATTGAAATCTTTATATAAAAGACTAATAAAATTTTAATAGTTTAAATTATTCTTCTCTTCCTATATTTTTCTTTCTCATACATTCATTACACTAGAAGTATAATTTTTGTCTTTCAAAGTGAAAATAACATGCTGACTTGAAAACAGATTTTATTTATAAAAAAATGTATTAAGATGGGATGAAAGAAAGAGGAGGAAAATAACAACGTTGGGGGAAGGAGCACAGAGGATTGGTAACTTTAATTTTCCTTTCTGTTCTTCAGAGTCCTCATGTTCTTAATATCAGAAAAATTCTAGTCTAGACAACTTCTTTACTTTCGACTCTGTTTGTACCTGCTCTTAATAACCTAGCAACGTTCAAACCTGCGTCTGTGTGAAGTGGCCACACTTTCCTCACCACCGAATCCACTTCGTCTTTTCCTATTTTCCATAATGACCTAGATGAGAATGGCAATGTTCTGAGAGGTGGTACACCAAAAATGGTTTTCATTACTTGAAGAAAGAAACAAAAATACATAAGTAATTTGTTAAAGAATCTTAGCAAACAAGCAGTCGTTTCTGCGAAGCATGGTGAGCCACCACTTACAAAGCACTTTATCTGAAGAAATGTTTCTCACTCAACTGGCAAAAAAAAACCCATAAATTGAAATAGATCACACTAAAAAAAATTAAAGTGGTCTAGTTCCATTTTCATAAAAATATGTTCCTGTATGTTACCTTTGTGGGTTCTACATCCCAGTCAGATGGAAACACTCATTCATCTCATTACCATTCTTTTCCCACTTCTCTAAGCGTTCCCTTTAAAAACAATAGACAGGGAACACTGAGGGCTTATCTATATTCTAGTCTACGTCCACACTAAAAAGATCTGACTTTTATAACCAGCAGGGTATTGCAAAAATGGCAAAACTTGACCTTTGAGCGAGGTCACTGAAGCCCTTGTGGCTTCTCTTTGCCTTCTCTTGTATCACTCACTAGGGGTAAAGCCAAGCACCAGGGCTGAAGAACTGAGGCCACCTGCTAATAACCTGGATCAACCTGGAAACAGTTCTAGCCCCAGACAAGCCTGCATCTTAACTATAATTAAAACCAACATCTTAACTATAATCTCCTAAGAGAACATGAGCCAGAACCAGCCAGCTAAGTCACTTCTATGATTCTCGACTCACAGAAACTGAGATATTAAGTATTTACTGTTGTTTTAAACTGCTTGATAACTGACACAATATTTCCTCGATTCATCATGTGTTCTACCAATTTGAAGTTCAGTGTATCTAGAAATTTTAGATGTAGATAGGAAAACACTTTGCAATCCAAAGCTGGAGTTCAAAAAGTCAGATCTAATAGCGAAAGTGGGCTTTTGGAACTCCATTTGTAAGACCTCACATATATTAACTTGCCTCTAATGGCCAGAATGCTACTAGATAAGGCACTTTAGAGTATTGTTAAGGTCGGTCATATAGAAGCTCATTACATGCTTGATAAATTAGTGAACCAATTAATGCAACTGGAATAAAATAAACCAAATGCCATGGGTGGTTAGAGTCGCAGAACACACACCTTTGCAATTACTTATTTGCAACATCTCTTTCAACCACCAGAGGGCAGACACGGTATATTGTTATTCCTTGACCTTCTGATTTAACAAAATGCCTAAAGCTTTTAGAAGGAATAAAATATAAATTCTTCACAAAAGAGAAGGGGAGAAAGGAATGCTTCTGGAAAAATAGTAAGATATTAAATTCTGCATAAAATGCCCATAAAAGCTTACAGATAAAAAGCTCAGTCAGAATATAGGACTTCAAGGTATGGATATAAATCATAAATGGTATTCTTAAGAAAAGGAAGAAAGCAAAAAACAACAGGCTGGGCCAGTTTCAAAAAAATATGATCAGAGGGAATGTAGACTGGACTCAGCTTCAATGAAAACTTTTAACTCTTACTCATTTTCTTCTAGCTGTTAATTAGAAAGTAGTTGGTATTTTTCTAGAGGAAAAAAAGTAAATTTGGTATACTAAATTCAATCTCACTTTCATTTCTCCACGTTACTATAATCCAAGTTTCTTGTTCTATTTCATCAAAACAAACATTACTGTGAACCTGCCAGGAGCTACATTACTGCCAATTGTAGTGCCCAGAAAGAAATAATCGCCCTCACTGTGGCCAACCTAACTTAAACCTGTATGATCTGAAGGCAGATGTGACTATGCCATTTGATACTTTATCATATATCAGGTACTTTCCAACTGCTGTTGTTTTTAATGTTACCACCCAGCAAATAGTTCACTGAATTATATTTTCACATATTACCATTTTCTACTGAACTGAAAGCTTACTCCTAACAACAAAATTAGCATAGCCATTTTTCTTTTTCTTCAAGTTACCTAACCAAGCTATAGCCAGGGACAACTAGCCTTATATTAGTATTTTATGGGACCTCTGGCAAATTATGCTGCACCTATGGGTTTATGGTCTGATTCTTAAGATATGTATGCTCTTGGCAAGTATATTCATGAGCCTAGAGAGACCGATAACAGATAAAATACAATCCCAATATTTCACAAAGGATATTCTTATGAAAAAGACTGAAGAAGATAAATGTGTTAATTTTTGATCAATCTAAAAGGCATTAATAAAAATGTTCCATCCCCTCAACTATAATAAATAACAATATTGTGTATGTACGTGTGTGTAACAAAGATCAAGCTGTTCCAAGGATAGTCATTAATTAGTTAATAACAACACTACCCAGATCTGCGGAGTACAATGTTAAAACTGGAGACACTTTTTGGTTCACTGGACCCCTACAGATATGGAGACCCCCGAATCATTTGCATTCTTCAGGAATGGCTAGATCCAGAGACTCAACTAATATGATCAGGTGTATATCTATCTCTCTCTCTTCTTTATCTCCTGCCCTTCTCTCTCCTCCTCCCAAGCCATCCCTACCCTTACCCTCTTTCTGCCTTTCTCTCTGTATTGCCCCACCAGGGCAGCTCTAGGCTGACATCTTTATAGCTTCAAATCCAACATCAGACAGTCTTGTTCTCCAGAGCTTACAGAAAGTCCCAGGATCAAGTCTCACTGGTGCAGCTTACATCACGTGCACACCCCTGGTCCATGACTAGGATCAAGAGGCATGGAACCAATACTGACCAGTACTGAGTATAACAAGTACCAAAGAAGAAGTTTTTCTCCAAGTTAAATGTGAGTTGGATTCTCAGAAGAAACAGAGATGGGCAGGGCACAAAAGAAATGTATGCCATCTCTGCATATCTATAGCCCTTCATCACAGTTCCAAAGAGGTCCATGAATCCCCTCTCCAAAGTTAAGAACCAATGTTAAAAAAAAAAAAAAGGTACAGAGAAGAATAAGTACATTTCCAAAACGTTAATTTAAATCTAACATTGCACTACATTGCTGACATTTAAGTAACTGATACCGTCATCAAATCCAGTGCCTCACTCTGCCTCCTCAACGTGGAAGCACTGCATTTGCCTCCACTGATGACATAACAAACACCCTTTGAAGTACTGTTGTCTCTGACTGTGGCTTCCAGGACCTGCATTGGGGAGTTCTACCTCTCTGAGTTTTATAGGCATTCCCCAGTGTCCTCTCTTCTATCTTTCCTTCTATTCACATGACTCTCAGATATTCATTTCCAGGCTAAAAATTCTTTGAAAAATTCCATTTCCAAGTTACTAAAAACCCATGTAGCTCTCAAAACCTATAGCCACAACCAAAATATTCAAAACAAACATCACTATCACTTACGCTTTTCAACAAAATCAGCCTTTCCTACCTCTCAATCTATCTGTGAAATAATCTGATCATTCAGACATTATGTCTTCCATGAAGACTTCCCCCTCTCCTCACAAGGCTGGGGTATGCTTTCACAGCACCCTATTCACTGGCATAGGACTTAGCCCATTTCACTGTGATGACTGGCACGCTTATTGAACTCTTACGCTAGACTATAAACTCACTAGCAAGGGCACAGCTCTATCTCACATCTATAACCTATATGCCAAGCACAAATAGCTGCTATATAAAAAAGTCCCCAGTGAACATTTAATGAGAAAGAGGGAAAGGGATTCATTTTTATTAAAGATCTCTCAGCCATAAAGTCAGATTTTGGGGGGTTTACTATTCAAATAGACTGGCTTGGTAAACGGGGTCTAGGCAACAAGACTGCTACCAAAATTTATAAGGCAAAAAGTCAGGGAATAGAATGAAAATTTAAAAATCAGTACTTTCTTCTCTTTTTCACAGCCATTCCCTGAGGGTTTTTAAAATTACTTTTAAAATAATAATGGTAGATGTTAAACACTAGGAAACTTTGTTCCTTCAAAGGCTAAAACAACAGTCCATCCAAATGCACCATACATGGCTTCTGCAGAGGCCTTAACAAATTTTTCCTTATAAGGCCAGGCACAGTGGCTCATGCTTATAATCCCAGCGCTTTGGGAGGCCAAGGTGGGTAGATCACCTGAGGTCAGGAGTTTGAGACCAGCCTGACCAACATGGTGAAACCCCATCTCTACAAAAAATACAAAAATTGGTTGGGTGTGTGGTACACACCTGTAGTCCCAGCCACGCATAGGCCGAGGCAGGACAATTGTTTGAACCTGGGAGGCAGAGGTTGCAGTGAGCTGAGATCACACCACGGCACCCAGCCTGGGGCAACAGAGCAAATCTCCATGGCAAAAAAATAAAAATAAAAAAAGAAAGAAAAAGAAAAAAATATTTCCTTTTAAGTATCAAGCATCCTAGCTGCTGTCCCTTGAAACATCAAGAGATGGCCTTTTGGGGCAGAGCAGACTGAGAACCAACTACATCATTGAAAACCAAACCACTTGCTTCTCAGTGATATGCCTCTTAACATTAAAGTGTCATTATAATCTGAATTTTGGTTTGAGAAATTCATTATCATCAGTTTCCGTCCCACTCAGCATATTACTTAATATTCTAAATTTTCTCACCCGTAAAATGGTAATACTAATAGTTATCCCTCAGGGTTGTTGGTAAGAGGAAGTGAACATGTAGGAAAAGTACCTAAAGCAGAGCTGGTGTTCATGAGAGAGAATATGACTACAGTAGGTCTCTGGCACTCAGAGGAAACTAAGGTTTGCTGGCTTCACTAAGCTGACACCTCTTTCCAGAGTCAGCTGATAAAGACAACAGCTTTCTTTAATCTATACGAGGGAAATACTATTCATACTCATATATATATGTAGAATACAATAATATTTCCTTTTCATGACTCCTTAAGTTGTATATAATTTTAAACAAACTTGCACATTGAATTCATCTTTGCTTTTCCCCCAACTCCCTTTAATCTCCTTTAAGTCAATCATGTTTTGGTGTTTATTTTCACCAGCGGTTTTTAAACTCTAGCAAAAGCTCTGTTTCATCGCTGTTCAGAAACTGAACTTTCAGAAAACATAAACTTTTTTTTGTTCATCTCTGATGAAATGACAACAGCTTTGTTTTGTGGGACCTTTAAAATAAACCCAAACATTACTGCCTTGGATTTTCTTCTTTAGGCTGTTGACGTTGCAGCAAATAGTTGCAGTCTGTGTTGTTTTAGTACATTTCACAACCTTAGAAACCTCATCCTATTCAGTCTGGCCTTTAACAGCAAATAAGAAAGCGAAATATGCTGCATTTCTGATATTTTATACTTATACTTGTCGGGTTCTGTACTTATATTTATTTTTTCTTTATTTCTAAGCACCAGACTAAATGTTTCTGGTATGTTATTTCTTCTCCATTACTTCTGTATAATTCTGATGGCAATAATGCAAGACAAAATTAATTTAATGTAAAGTAGCCACTAGAAATATGATAAGGGGGAGGAGAAGGGTCTAGTCAATGCCACTTAATCTTGCTATTGTCAGAGTACTCAAATTAAGTTAAAAGTTTAAGAGTTAAGTCAAGTTAAATGTACATTTAAACTTCCATTATTAACTATAAGCAAAATTACAAATAACATGGACATGTATTTTCTTAAAACTACCTTGGTTCCATTAAATTTTGTGATTCATTTCAAAGTTCCCATATACAAGATCTTTGCAAGAAACTGAAGCTTTTCCTTTAGGGAAGGATGGATGGAAAGGATTAATCTATGAGAATACAGAACAATTAAAACATTAAAAAATGCCAAAACCATTTGATTCACTGGAAATAATAAAAGAAAGAAAGAAATAGCTTGGATGGGAAAAAACAGTCTTCTTCACAGCTCAAATTCTAGAAATGTAAAGAAAAAGTGCCCTCATCTGGCCAAAAAAAAAACTTGAAATTTTAGGAGCACGTGTTACTCTTCCTCAAGAGTAATGTTCTGCGCTTTAACTGGTCTAAGTCCTAAAAAATAAAAATAAAAAATAATCCAACAATATAAATATTTTGCTGCCTTAAAAATATAACTGCTGCTAAAAATAACTATTTAAATCATAAGACAGAAAGCAAATTATGTAATACACAATCTCTTCAGAGCAAGGACTACATAGCAGTAGTCATCTTTGAGCTCACGCAGACCTAGACACACAATCCTGTTTTATTTCTGATGAAGCTAATGAATGGAGTGGAATTGTAGCTGAATGTAAATTGTCCCAATCAGCACAAACATCCTTGACATTACCCATTACCTTACCATAGGTGTCTCAGATTAATCATTTGTTCTCTAAAGGGTTTTTTTTTTTTTATTCAGAGTCTCACTCTGTTGCCCAGGCTAGAGTGCAGTGGTGTAGTCTTGGCTCACCGTAACCTCTGCCTCTAAGGTTCAAGCAATTTTTGAGCCTCAGTCTCCTGAGCAGCTGGGTTACAGGGGCCTGCAACTACACCTGGCTAATTTTTTTTTTTTTTTTTTTGTATTTTTAGTAGAGACGAGGTTTCACCATGTTGGCCAGGCTGGTCTCAAACTCCTGACCTCAAGTGATCCACCCGTTTTGGCCTACCAAAGTGCTGGGATTACAGGCGTGAGCTACTGCGCCTGGCCCTAAAGGGCTTTTCAAAATATCAAAATAACAACAAATACAGCCACATAATACTTTTAAGTATCATCTTTTATCATGTTGCGCTAGTGATATATTAAGCCTTCAGAATCCTTATTTTAATGTTATACAATCATTGTGCTTCATTCAAGAGATTTCAAATATTTTTAAAAGATAACACATTGTAGGTACTATTGTTCTACTTCATTTAATCACATTCTTTTCCTTTAATAATCTTATCTTAGTGCTAAATTTAAGTTGCATGATTAGGATCTAAGCAGAATTCAATTCTAATTCACACCAGTATTGGTCTGTGGCTATCCAATGTGATAGTCTTCCATTTCATTATACCTAGTTCAGGTCATCTCAAATAAATAGTGAAATGTTATTACAGAGTTCTTTTTAATCTGATGTTTTCCATTATATTAGACAATCAAAATTAATTATTTTTTATAATTACTACAAGATAATTAGAAGACTTTTTTTTTTTTTTTTGAGATGGAGTTTCACTCTTGTTACCCAGGCTGGAGTGCAATGGCGCGATCTCGGCTCACCGCAACCTCCACCTCCTGGGTTCAAGCGATTCTCCTGCCTCAGCCTCCTGAGTAGCTGGGATTACAGGCACGCCACCACGCCCAGCTAATTTTTTGTATTTTGAGTAGAGACGGGGTTTCACCATGTTGACCAGGATGGTCTCGATCTTTTGACCTCGTGATCCACCCGCCTCGGCCTCCCAAAGTGCTGGGATTACAGGCGTGAGCCACCGCACCTGGCCAATTAGACGACTTTTATATGTGCTTTTGCAACTATCTGCCCATCCATGTGAGACATAAAACTTTACAATGGTGGTTTGAACCATGACTGCCCTGTGCAGTTCTTTAACAATAGATCCCCAGGCTCCACACCAGAAGTGTCCGACTTGGTGGGTCTTAGTAGAGCTCAGGCTTGAACGCTGTGACTGATGTTTTTCAGGAGCCGCAGAAGAATATAAAGCACAGTCTGAGGAATCAGCTTGGGTTTTTTTTTGTTTTGTTTTGAGACGGAGTTTCGCTCTTGTTACCCAGGCTGGAGTGCAATGGTGCGATCTCGGCTCACCGCAACCTCCGCCTCCTGGGTTCAGGCAATTCTCCTGCCTCAGCCTCCTGAGTACCTGGGATTACAGGCACGCGCCACCATGCCCAGCTAATTTTTGTATTTTTATTAGAGACGGGGTTTCACCATGTTGACCAGGATGGTCTCCATCTCTTGACCTCGTGATCCACCCGCCTCGGCCTCCCAAAGTGCTGGGATTACAGGCTGGAGCCACCGCGCCTGGCCAGATACATATTTTTAAAATATTTCTATTACTTCTAATAACAAATGATTCAATTTTAGAAACTCATATGACCAACATTATTTTAAATCACCATTGTATTGCATGGATCTTTAAAAATATAATTGCAACAATCAATCGCTGTAAATTTTTTTTTGGCCAAATAATCAGTCTTCATATTGGTGAATTTCTAAAATATACTTGCAGGTGTAAAATTATTTGTGAATCAAAAGCAGCAACAAGGTGTATTTTAAATACTATTAATCCTCGGTATCTGACAAAATTGTTCCCTCTGGGCTTATTGCCAATCTAGAACTTTCTGGATTCATACACAAGGCAAATCCCCTTATATTTTTATTATTTCTCTGAGTGAAGTACCCCAGATTTCACATGCCTCAGCCCTGAGGATGACTCCCCTTATGGACTAATAATAGAGGGCTTTTCTCCTGGACCTGCAAAACAGTCTTGAGAATGACAATACTCTTGATTACTGTCAAATGACCTAGTCTTTCAGAGCAAAAATTTAAATCCCAACGGTGATTTAAAATCTATATTCAGCTGTTAATCCCTTTTAGACTCAAACAGCAGATACACACAATAAAACCTCTAAGCTGACAGGTTTGAGATCTGCTTACTACCTCTGGCATTTCTGTGCTCTGAAAAATAACCACCGGCGTACTGTACCCTGATACAAGGTCTAAAAACTAAGTATAGCACTAACCATGTGTGTGTTGGTGGAGGGAGCCTCTGAAAGACTAGTTTGCAAGTCTTTTCATACAAATTTATCCTGCTGGCAAGGCGTGGTGGTGCATGGCACAGGCCCATAGTCCTAGCTACTCAGGAAGCCGATACAGGAGGGTATCTTGAGCCTACGAGCTGAAGTCCAGCCTGAGCAATACAGTGAGACCCTCTCTCTTTGAAAAAACGTTTTGCTATTCTTTTTCCAGTATCTCTAATTGTCAGCTAAAAAAAGTTATTATTGTGAGTCCTTACAAATAAGAGGCTAACTTTCAGCTACTTAATTAACTCACCTGTAACTACAAGCCCCCAATCCCCCAAATACCGGGGACAAACTTATGCTCTAAAAATTTATATTTAACCAACACTTCATTCTTTTGCTCAGTTGGTTTTTCAGGTTCCCCTCCAGTCTTTAGCCATATGCATAAATTTATAAAATTGACATTGCAGTGCACCACCACTGTTTCTTCTGTTTCAATATAAATACATACTGTTAAACAGAGGCCCTAACAATAATGTGTGGGATTAAAAATGAAATAAAGAAAAGAGCGCTGAAGAACAGTTAAATAAAGCAGTCAACTTCACATTTTTAAAAAACCACAACTGAAAAAGTAATTTCCCAGTGCAAAGGAATTAAATCTCACATAAAAATGTAATGTAATCATGAGTCACAGAAATTTCTTAAAGAGATAATGTGTATCTGTAATTAAAACGAATGCAAAATCTCCTCCTTTACCCTAAGCATTTGATTTCTAATCCCAAGCAGAATAAATCAACTAGGATATATATGGACTTCTAGATTTCAACAAATTGGACTCACCTACCCAATAGCACTCCACCAGCCACTATAAATATTTCTACTTCTACTACTTTGTGTTTTGAGGGCTTTTTGTTTTTTATTTTTGTTGTTGTTTTAAAGAAATCAACTCACAGACGTCACTGCATATTAGCCCACAACTCCTCTGCAGAGATTAAGGAAACTAACGTTCAGTAAAGCAGATTAAAGACACAATTAAAGGAATGAAGTCATGAGCTGAAATCAGTTTTGCCATTTTCTGCCCAGATCTACATCAACCAGAAAAAACCCTGGATCTCTCACTAAAAAGAGGTAAGCAGGTTCCCAAAAGTTACTGAGTATTATCATTCTACATTTTCCCAGCATCGTATTTTAATTTATTTCATTTTATCAACAATATTACTTCAATCATGAAAACTAAGAATAAAATTAACTATCTACTTGGAAAACTACATGCTCCACTTCATGCAGCTGCAATGCTGCACCTGTCTCTCTAGCTTGTGACTTCTTCTATTTTCTACAAAATTATACTAGCATAATCCTCGAATATGCTACTGTCTTTCCTGATGGGATCAGTTTGATGTTTCAGCTCTCTCCCTCTCTTGCATTTACCTAGGGAATAATGAATTCTGAACAAAATGTAATGTACAAGAGAAAAATCAAACCAATTTCTGTGCCGTACTCATTTATAAACATGTGGCTTGCTACCAGTGAATGCATCCTCAGTTTTTTTCATGTCACAGCACACAAAGGAAATGACAATACTCGGCCAGCACACTGGAATAACAGACCAAGGAGACTTCCGAAAGGTGGGTGGGGGTGAGTGCTCAGTGGTTCCTGAAACCTAATCACGGCACACCAAGAGCCGTGGAAGCTGTGTGCAGGAGCGTGAAGATGATCATGCTAACATCACAGCCTCAACTGCCATTAAGGAACCGTATGCTCAATTTCAAAGCGACAGCTTATATTTCCACAGTGAACTCACACAGGTATCCAATTAGTCACGCAGAGGCTGATCATCAGCACTGGCTACATCACAGAAAATTAATAATGGCAGAAAATATTCCCACCACTAGAAAGCCAAATCAAGCATTTCTGAGTAGGGAAATTACCTCTTACTGATTCCCTAGAACTAAAAATGCACCTATAAATTATAAGTTATAAAAGCAAATAAATATTTAATAGCACAGGACTGATTATCCTCAACTATAAATTGGAAAGGAAGTATAAAGAAATCCAATACTTTGTCATGACGGAGTTCAAACAGGCTCCAGGTCCACTCTTGGTGTGCTTTAAAATTATTATGATCATTTAAACAGTAATATCAAAAAAAGAGCACAAAACTTATTCCCGAGGGACAACACAGCACAGCATATCAGATGTGTTGAAGTGGAAATTGATCCAAGGGCTCTTGACGCTTTCAAAATGAACAACTGCATTAGCCTCTCTTACCCTTAGTTCCCTTATCTATCTAATGAAATATTATAGGTTTTGTTATTAGGATTAGAGATAATACATGAAATCTGGTTTCTACCACAAGTCTGGTAGTCATATATACTCAAAAAGAGTAATTGTAACCACCAGTACTATTTTGTATTGTATTTTTGTTAACACACCATTAACATATCTTTATGGTCAATATTTTTAAAAGTGACATAAATAACAACGTATTGTATTCTTAGAAAACTGGTAAGAGATATTTGTGTTCTTACCACAAAAACAAAAGATAAATATGTGAGGTAATGCATATGCTAAATAGCTTGATCTAGCCATTCCACAGTGTATATATATTTCAAAACATTATGAAGCATAAGATAAATACATACAATTATTATTTGTCAATTCAAGTAAATACATAAAGTTAAAAAAAAAACATGCCCTATGTCTCAAAATAAGGTGATTTCCTCTTCAGTTTTCTTGCCTATACCTAAGCCTACATCAAGGAGAACACTTCAGTTTGGTACAAGACTTAATACCTATACAACAGCTGTCAATCTTCTCAGTTAATAAAGAGAAAGGTACCAGGGATGGTGGCTTGCACCTATAGTCCCAGCTACTTAGGAAGCTGAAGCTGGAGGACTGCTTGACTCCAAAAGTCCTGGGCTGCAGCATGCTATGTTGATAGCGTGTCCAAACTAAGTTCAGCATCAATATGGTGAACTCTTGGGAGCAGGGGAATCACCAGATTACTTAAGGAGTGGTGAACTGGCCCAGGCTGGAAGCAGAGCAGGTCAAAACTCCTGCGCTATCTGATCAGTAGAGGGATTATGCCTGTGAACAGCACTGCACTCCAAACTGGGCAACATAATGCGACTCCATCTTTTTGTTTTTTAATTTAAATTATTTATGTCCTTTCTTATTTATTTTAAATAATAGACAGATAGGCAGACAGATGGATAGAGTCTGGAGAACTCCATCCAAAGCAAGCTATATAACATTCTATCTTGTTACCTCATGGTTTAATAAAATAAGTCAACTGTTAGACATTTGTATTACATTCACTTTTCACTATTTTGAAGATTTTTTATTTTTAACATCTAGACTCAGAAACAGAATTATAGAATTCAGAAATGACTACCTTCTGGCTTTTAATCCATATCTCTTAGGCAAACCTATCTTCCTAAATGAATGCTGAGGCACAGGGTGCAAGCCGGGCAGAATCCTATTGATTATGAAACTTTGTTAGTTGACTCCCAATATACTTTACTTTAATCTTGGTACTAAATATGTTTGTTTTCTTTAAGAGAAAATAAATTATAAAGAAATAAAGAACAAACTTTACAAACTTACTCAAAATTAGGGAAAGATTTCTTTGGTCACAGTACCTAAGCAAAAGGATTTAAGCAATGTATACACACTTTATTGTTTCAAACTTTCTTAAAAATAACACGTGTATAGTGTTCATCTATAATTTTTTCCACAAACTACAAAAGATTTAAGTGTAAAAGAAAATCTGTTCTGCTTCATCCACGTCAAAACCCAATAAAACCAAGACGTAATTATTGCTAACATTTTCTTTTGTGTCCTGCCAGAATTTTTAAATAAAAAAAGTATAAATAAATAAATAATGTATTAGTATATAACATGGTTTAAAACTTGCTTTTTTCCTCTTAATACTAGACATTAGCATATATAAATCTATTGCTACATATATTCTACTGCTCCGTAATTTATAAAACTAATTTACTAATAAAAAACATCTGCTTAATTTCTATTTTGTGCTGTGTATATTAACAACATTTCAATGGCCATCCTTATAAACAATATGGAAGTTCAACCTAATATCAATACTTTACTATTAAGCTTGCAGGATAAATCTGCAGGTATCGAATTGATGAATCAAAGGACATGAGCATTTTACATTTAACTATTTTCACAGTTTACATTCCTATCGGTAGTAAAAAAGAGTAACTATTTATTTCCCTCTGCCTTCACTAATACAGGGGCATTCCCATATTGAAATTTTTGCCAGTTTGATAGAGGAATAAGATACCTCATTCCAGCTGGCTTCTAAAAACTTGGCCATTTATGTTTATTTTAGTCTGACTTTCACTGTTCCCATTTTTTATGCACATATTAGCTTGCTCATTATTTTCTTAATGGGAATCAAATAATTTAAATCGCTACATATGCAAATAAAATTTCTCTCACTACAAAACAATTTTGAAGACTGGCTGTAGTCTCCCTGTGTTGCATGCATTCCCTGTTTAGAATTCTTGAACTTATTCATCTAAATCCAACAGAGATGACCACATGGAGATTTATGTTTATATGCATAAATCTATTGCAGAGATAAAAATACAACCAAGTGGCCCACTAGTATGGAAGAGGCTAACAAAGACACAGCATCATGTAAATAATAAAAGACCCAGGGTAAATCTTTTTTTCTTTTTTATGAATAAGAGGTTCTTATGTTGCCCAGGCTGACCTCGAAACACAGCCTCGCTTCCTCAAGTGCCAGGACAACTGGCCTGAGCCACTGCAGCTCCCAGCCCAGCTGAAATCTAATTCTGATCTCAGCTCTGCTACAATAAACCGAATGACCTAGGTGTCACCTTAGCCCTCAGAGTATCAGCTCCTCAGTCAAAAAAACAAAAAAATTGGGCAGAATGGTCCCTAAGCCTGCTTCCAAGTATACATCCCACGACTCTAAGAGCTTACAAAATTTTTCTTAGAGCATGAAACAACTACAGGACAAAATGAAGTAACTGATTATTATGAAGTAAAAAATAATAAATATAATCACATTAAGTAAACGTTAAAAATAAGACTCAAATCATATTGTAAAAAGATTAGCAACATTATACTATCCATGTTTGCTTTTAAAATCCTCAGTATATTAGAAACTTGGAGAAATATACACATATCCTGAATATACTCAAAGAATTAACTTGCCACCTCCTGTGTGATTTTCTGATAATCATTTTATGAGCAGTTTAGCAGGAACAACTACGAAAGAAACTAAACCTATTTAAGAGCCCACTGCTCTTAAAAGCTCATTGTTGCCAGAATAATAACATGCCCTTTACCAGCATTTATATTGTTTTAATTTTTCAAACCTTGTATTAAATGAGATAGTCTTAAAATAAAATTAGATTTGTAGTTGGGTTTTCATGTTTCTACTCATGATATTTTCAAAAACAAATTACTTTTCTCCCATCTGAAGAATTATTTCTGTGCTACGATGCCTACGCTTATTCACTTTATAGTTTTAAAATGTGTTTAAGAAAAAATTGTCTCAAACACAAATTATATGTAGGTGGAAAATCATTGCTATAGCAACAGTAGCTTCAGTCTACGAGAACTGAAAGGTAAAAAGCTCCTAATTCCAATTACTTAAAACCTAATGTTTGATTTTTGATGGTGGCTCCTAATTTTTTATCACTACTATAATGAACTATCTAGACCACTATTATCCCAATGAGACATGACCAAATTCAAATCCTTAAAGTATAAAAATACATGATATCTTTTTAAATGGTAAGGTTAATTACGATAAATCAAACATGACACCTTACGCTATCCCCTAGGCTGTATTCCTCCTCTGTGGCATGTTCCCTGGAGCCAAAGAAATTTGTGGGACAATGACAGCTTCAAAGGTGAGTGATCTGAGAATCTTTGAGGTCATACTGCTAATAAAAAGTATCAGTACCGTATCATTACTGTGTCTGGGCGTTGCGAGGGGGAGGGATAAAAAAGCACTGCTTCCAGCCAGCACTGGTTTTGTCCCCACCATCAACTGTGTCTCGCTCCAAGAATGGAGCACGTCTTTTTTGGGGAATCCTTTCTTCACTATGCTGATGGGCAGAGATTGAAAATTGGCAACACAAAGACATTCTAACTGTATATTTTCATAAACAGATGGTAAAATTTTATGTGTATGGTGTATGCATATAAGAAAGGGAAATCAGTAGCAATTTTCTTTAAAAAAAAAAAAAACTTTCCCATTCTATTTCCCAGGTGCAAAACATAACCAAGACACAAGGGAACGGTCACCCCCACTACTTCAACACCCCAAAGCACAGGACACACTGAATATGGTAGACAGGAATAAAGACATTGTTCGTGAAATTCTGTGATACTTTCCTGGCTCCGCCATTTTCTAGCCACGTGTCTGTAGCCAATTTGATTTATCCGTGCTTCAGGTGCATTGCCTGAAAATATGAATAATGACGGTGCTATCTTAAGGGTCACTGTGAAAGAGCAAGTGAGTTAGTTTTATACATAGGAGAACTGTGTCTGGCAAACACAAGCACTTAACCAAGCAAGCAGATCAAGTGAGTTAGTTTTATACATAGGAGAACTGTGTCTGGTAAAGGATAAGCACTTAACCAAGCAAACAGATCAGATGAGTTAGTTTTATACATAGGAGAACTGTGTCTGGTAAAGGATAAACACTTAACCAAGCAAGCAGATCAAATGAGTTAGTTTTATACATAGGAGAACTGTGTCTGGTAAACATAAGCACTTAACCAAGCAAGCAGATCAAGTGAGTTAGTTTTATACATAGGAGAACTGTGTCTGGTAAAGGGTAAGCACTTAACCAAGCAAGCAGATCAAATGAGTTAGTTTTATACATGGAAGAACTGTGTCTGGTAAAGGATAAACACTTAACCAAGCAAGCAGATCAAGTGAGTTAGTTTTATACATAGGAGAACTGTTTGGTAAAGATAAGCACTGAACCAAGCAAACAGTTGTCTCCAATGCTTTGTTTTGAACCGTTCTAGTAGGTATGCAATGTACATAACTGTGATTTTACTTTGCATTTCCCTAATGACTACTGATGTTAAGCAGATTTTCTAAGTATGTATTTGCAATCTGTATATCTTTATATCATGCTCAAATCATTTACACCCTGGGTTGTTTGTTTTCTTATTGCTGAGTTTTGTTGTTTGGATACAATTTCTTTGCCAGATATATGATCTGCAAATACAGTCATGAACCACATAATGACATTTTGGTCAAAGACAGACAGCACAGATAACAGTAGTCCCTTAAGATTATAATGGTGCAGAAAAATTCCTATCACCTAGTTAAGTTGTAGCCATCATGATATCATACCACAAAACATCACTCAAGGGTTTACAGTGATGCTGATGTAAACCTCTTGTGCTACCAATCAATTACGTACAGAACATAATACTGGGTAATGACTGTTAATGGCTTACATATTTACCAAACTATACTTTTTATTATTTCAGAATATACTCCTTCTCCTTTTACTTTTAAAAAGTTAACTGTAAACAGCCTCAGGCAGGTCATTCCAGAAGCAAGCACTGTTATCACAAGAGATGACAGCTCCATGAGTGTTACAGCCCCTGAAGACCTTCCAGTGGGACAAGATGTGGAGGTGGAAGACAGTGATACTGGTCATCCTGACGCTGTGTAGGCCTGGGCTAATGTGTGTGTTTGTGCCTTAGTTTTTAACAAAAAAACTTTAAAAAGCTAAAAAAAAAAGTTTAATATAAAAACCATATGGAATAAGGATATAAAGTATAAAGAAAATATTTTTGTATAGTTGTGCAATGTGTTTGTGTTTTAAGCTGTTATTACAAGAGTCAAGAGTTTTAAAACATTTTAAAGGGCCAGGCATGGTGGCTCCTGCCTGTAATCCCAGCACTTTGGGCGGCTAAGGCAGGCTGACTATTTGAGGCCAGTAGTTCAAGACTGGCTTGGCCAACGTGGCGGAATCCCCGTTCCTGTGGAGGTAGTGCCACTGGGCAACAGAGCGTAACTCTGTCTCACACACACAAAATTTGTTTAATTAAAATTGTTTATCAATATAAATAAATTCATATACATTTTAGAATAGCTAAATCAAGCTTCCTAAAGCTTGGTAAATCTGTATTTACAGGTAGCAATTTTTTTACAGGGTATTGCTACAACCCACAGCTGATACTGACTGTCTCTTCATTTTTATATTAAAAGAAAAAGTGAAATCTTCCCAGAGGCAGTTGAAGAAACTGATTGTCTTTATCTTCCTCAGTCTTCTCATCAAAGTCTTGTCACAGAATGTAAATGCTCACTGCCTCTCTCAATCGATTTCTTCCTAACTATCACAGTCTTTTCAGGAATCACTTGACATCACAATCCTCAAGCTATAAATAAACCGGTTTCTCTGTAGCACACCCCTACTATAGGTTAAGTCAAGGTCTCTGGGGTTTTTCTCTGAAGAAGAAGGGAAAAAGCAAGGAGAAATATCGCTATCACAATTAATTACTATTCTCATTCTACATACCAAACTGCAGAAAAGTTTTCGCTTGACTAAATATTTTATAAACTTCTTATAATTGACCTATTAGTCAAACACCAAAAGACACAATGGTAACAGACTACAGCTATAAACAAGAGTTTTACAACTGTGGTTTTTTAAATGTAGGGGTTGTGACACAGTTATCCTCCCAAGTAATTCAACTACCCTACCCTCCCAGCCAGGTGGGCTGCTTACTGTGAACCAAGTATGTAAGAAAAGACAGCAAGTTTCAAAAAAGTATGCGGTCTCCAGATATGAATAACAATAAGTTAGTTAATTATAAAATCAACTGGCCAGGCGCAGTGGCTCACAAGGTCAGGAGATTGAGACCACCCTGGCCAACATGGTGAAACCCCTCACTACCAAAAATACAAAAACTAGTTTACTTTAGAGAAAAAGAGACAGAAACTCAGAGGTTATATGGCTAGAATCAGGGCTGCAATTCGAAGCTAATTCTAGATGATTCCAATGCCCAGCTCTTTTCACTTTGCCATTACCTCCAGCATACTGACTCATTATTTCACCATTATTTATTTACCTTTTACTGTGTTTCTGACTATAACACATTCTTAGGAGGAATCTTATAATTCTATATTATCCATTACTATTACATTCATTTGAAGAGCCCTTTCTTATTGGTGTTATTATTTGTAGTAAAGCATTATGAAAATCAGAATGTGTACATGTATGTTGCAGGTGCATGTGTGGGAGGGGGGAATGCATGGGAAGTTGAAGAATTTTAAATGAATTTAATATTCAAACACAGGCAAATATATTATTAATAGTATCACATTTTGTTTCTTCTACTCACAAGTAACTGCTAGAGTACTTTTGCTTTTAAAATCACTGCAATAAACTGCCTTCAAATTGGGGTCTTGTGGTTTCCACAAATGTATAAGCCACAAATGATTTGTTTGATCTGTGGCATAAATAAGATACAATTCACTTTGGTTATACAAACTCTGAAGCTTTATTTTGTATTAAAGTAGCCTATTTATACATAAAACATACTATTTTTCCCACTGACTGAATTCAAAAACAGAATTTCAATAAACAGTGAATCTCAAAAACTGTCAAGTCCACCAAAGAGAATACCTCAAAAGAAATACAGCAAAATGGCAGCCAGAAGGTGGTTCCCTCTGATTATCTAAGAATAGCTTAAATCCTAAAGCCAGTCTGAAGCTTATCTCTCCTTAAAACATATGGCTTTATGACTTGAAATCTATGTTTTGAAACTAAACCTTCTGGTAACACGATGGGGTTAAGAACAAATGGAAGCTCTCAACCGGTATGAAGTAGTTTTAGTCGCTCTACTAACTGATGCACATATCACACTTTGAGACTAGAACAGTAATACAGCCTGAGATTAAATATGGAATCTTCAACTAACAGAAATGAAACTGATTCACAGGGTGAATGGGTGCCTTATGGAAGGTTGAGGGACTACGAAAACCTCCAGCCAAAGAGTGAAATATCAAGTGGTGTGTCATTCTCCCCAGCAGCATTTGGCTTCCCTGGATAGGGAGTCTGGTCCACAGTTTGGGGGGGGTTTCAGTGAGGGGGGTAGGGGGCGTGTAGCAAAATGTAAATGAATATGACTAAATCAAGATCCGTAGAGTCGAGAAGATCAAAGGACCATGTAGTAGACATGAATTGGGGAGGCTTAGCACCTTGAAATTCTCTTAACTCATCACATGACTCACAGCAGAGTCCCAACAAACTATGCCTATGCTATTAGGTTGAAGCATGAGAAAAACAGGCTGAAACTAGCAAACTAATATGATTTAATTTACTAAACATGCAGCTATCCTCCTATACATGAAGCAAATCAGATGATCTCTCTTAAAAATTGGGATATGACTTAAGAAGTGGTCACAGTTGTCTTGTAACAAACGGCAGCACTCTAGAGAGTACAGAAGCTCTCGCAGCTCAAGGCCCCAGATCTTTGCCCTGCCCCAACATTCAGCTGAGCAGCAACTTCTTCAAGACTGCAAACTCTAAGAATCCTTCCAATAACTAATTTAATAAATAGTTTACTTTGATGAAGTTAGGGCTTAGTTTCTGTCTTTGTGATCAAAGGAACTTTAACAAATATACACTATAAGCCTGGGAGGATAGAAGGGTGGTTCCATGGGATCCTGAGGTACCAGACCAGTCCAGCACCCAAGTTTGTTTTTCTTTCTGTTGTTCACCAAACCTGAGCCTGGCTGCTGATCAAGCAAAGCACAGCAAGCAAGCAAAAGAGGTTTGCTCCTTCTTTCACAGTCCTTACAATTGCTACATATCTGCAGACTTGCTCAATGCATGCTACAGACACTAAGGGAGAACTTTCTGTTAATAAAACGGCTAGCCAGGTTTAAGGACTTTGGTTATTTTTTTATTTTTTATTTTTTTGAGATGGAGTTTTGCTCGTTACCCAGGCTGGAGTGCAATGGCGCAATCTCGGCTCACCGCAACCTCCGCCCCCTGGGTTCAGGCAATTCTCCTGCCTCAGCCTCCTGAGTAGCTGGGATTACAGGCACGCGCCACCATGCCCAGCTAATTTTTTGTATATTTTTTTTTTAGTAGAGACGGGGTTTCACCATGTTGACCAGGATGGTCTCGATCTCTTGACCTCGTGATCCACCCGCCTCGGCCTCCCAAAGTGCTGGGATTACAGGCTTGAGGTTATTTTTAACAGTTTGAAAGTCACACATGTTAAATAAAATAAAATGATATACAACACATCAGAAAAACACAATCCTTGAATTGCCATGATCTCAATTTCCATGGAAAGAATGTGTTTTAGCTTTAGCCAGCACCCACTCACACTGGCAGTACAGTCTTCTCGGTGTGACACTGCACCAAGAGTACATGGAATGGCAGCCAAGCAGAGCCTCATGCAAATTAGATTCTCTGCTTCAAATGACCCAGAGACTGTTACTTTCTACCTTATTGCACTCTAATCACTCATTATAAAGATAAAAACAGTTCTAAATATTTTATTTATGTTCACACAATTGTGTGTGTGTATGTGTGTGTGCATATACATATATGTGTGTATGCATGCATTTTAAACACTAACGCTACTGGGACTATTAACCAACCATTTTGCAAAAATAAAGTTAGATTCTATGTGCAAAATCATTTCAAGGACTAGAAATCTAAATACAAAAATACATAAACACAGAGAAGGAAAACAGCTATTTTATAACCTAAGGGTAAATCCAAGTATAACACTGAAGGCAGAAACCAAAAAACGAAGAGAGTTAAAAGGTCTGACTACATCAAAACAAAACCTTTTATGGCAATTAAGAATTAACAGCCAAAATACAAATGAAAAAGCCTTATTTAAAATCAATTTTTAAAATTACTAACCTGCCAAATGAAAATGGACACTGAAGATTAATCTGGAGACCAATTTGGAAAATGTGTCAAAATCTTAAAAATGGACAAACCTTTTGACCCATCACTTACGCTTCTAATAATTTACCCAAAAAAAGCAGTTTTCTTATCAAGGATGTTCACTGTAGCACTATTAATAACAAAAATTCAAACACACAAGCCACCAGCACAAGCACATTCAATTATATTTCATCTCTTCTTTTTGAAGAAATAATCTACTGCTACTAAAAACAGTAATAAGATTTATATTCATTGATGTGAACACAGTCACAATGTACTAGTATGTGTAAGAAAGAAACAGATTACAAAATAGCAAAAATAATGTGCACGCCAAAGACTAGTGCCTACCAAAGTGTGCTCTTCCTGAGCACACAGGTAGACTGTATGTCCACCCCAAACGCTCCCCTCAACATAGCCACACAGTATGATGTGGCCATGTGATTATGTTCTTTGCAATAGAATATGAGCAGAAAGTTTGGCCTCGGAGTTACATTTTGAAGACTGCTAATGGAGATAATGTCCCTAGTTCCTGAAAGACTGCATAGAATAGAAACAGCTCTCCAACCCAGCCCCAGCCTGGACTATCTATCCTAGACTGTTACATGAGTGAAAAGTAAACTTCTGTGCTGTTTCTGCCATTACATTTTGGGCTTATACTCAGTAGCTTGGCTTACCCTAATATAATATAGTAGGATAAGCAGTTTTACCTTTTAAAGAAATCTGTAAGTGTATAAAAATATCTTAAAAGGTATGAAGATACATGCATCAAAACCTATTAAAGATACTTAACCATACTGTTAAATGCAGTTGTAGATTGTTCATTCTTGCTGTTAAAAAGTATTTCATTGTGTGAATAGGCTACAATTTATTTATCTACTACTTACAGGCATCTGGGTAACCTCCAGTTGTTTTCCTATTATTAATACAGCTCCTATGAACAGTCTTGTACATGTTTTCTGGTAAATATATATATATTTCTATTAGGCACTTACTTCAAAGAGGAATTATTGGGTTATAAGATATATATATATACACATATGTTCAGTTTTAGGAGATACTAGCGAACAGTATTTCAAAATGCTAGTACCAATTTGCACTTCCACTAGCAGTGTATGAGAGTTTAGTTGCTCTACATCCTTGCTAAGAGTTTATATTTTCAGTCTTTTTCATTGTAGCCATTCTGGTGGGTAACTGCCACTCACTCTTACTCTCATAACATACAATATTTTTTCATGTAAAATTAAAGGAAGTTTAGTAAGTTACAGTGTAACCCTAAAATGGAATATTATGATTCAATGTTACATATAAAATGTGATCTCAGTTATGTAAAATAATGTCTACAAAACAGGCTAACGGTTAGTTGTAGACATTTGTAACCTGACCTTCTTTAATTAAACTATTCTCCTGGTATCTATAATTCACCTGGAAATACAGCCCAGGCTCAAGAGTCTTGAGCTAGAATCCTGCCTCTGTGACTTACTGTATGGTGTTGACCTTAGGTTCTACCTAACCTCTCTAACCTGACATTTTAGACCTTTCACCAATTACAGGAATGGTTAAGAGCTTGTAAACTAGAAGTAACCTGTCTGAATTCAACCTGTGCTTTGCAATTTTTCTTTTTCTTTTTTTTTTTTTTTTTGGAGACAGAGTCTCGTTCTGCTACCCAGGTTGGGGTGCACTTGCGTGATCTCTTCTCACTGCAACTTCTGCCTCCCGGATTCTAAGGATTCTCATACCTCAGCCTCCCGAGTAGCTGGGATTACAGGTATATGCCACCATGCCCGGCTAATTTTTTTGTATTTTTAGTAGAGACAGAGTTATGCCATGTTGGCCAGGCTGGTCTCCAACTCCTGGCCTCAAGTGATCTACCCACTCAGCATCCCAAAGTGCTGAAATTGCAGGCATGAGCCTTCATGCCATGCCACTGTGCAATTTCATAAATCTTTCTAGGCAATACATCATGAGACCGTATGAGAAAGAAATGAATGTATATATGTACAGTACTCAGGATGGTGTCTGACATAAATGTACGTCTGCTACTATCACTACAATTACCACTTCTGCTGCTGCTGCTGCCGCTACCACCATATCTAACTGAAGAGAAAACTCCCGAAATAATCAGAAACCAAGAAGGCACCTGTAACCTCAATTCACCTGCGCTTGTTCTTCAAGAATGACAGCTGGTCATCCGAGAGCAGGAGGCTAGACAGCTAGGGATCTCAACTAACTTTCACCTTCACTTATTTCAAGTAGACTTCATGGCTCTTTGCAGGGCAAATGGAAAGATGAGCTTCTACTATGCAAAACCCAAATACAAAGCCCAAAGATGATGAATCTGAGCACCAATTTCTGACTGATCATTGACTTAAATAATATTTGTAAGAGCCTCCTAACTGACTTTCCTATCTCCTTTCAGGCTTCTAATTTCTTCTCACAGGATGAGCTTTCCAAAATAGAAGTATGATCCTGGGATCCTTCTGCTCTTACGAAAAACATGAAAAAAGTCTTTAACATGGCCTTCATGATCCTTCTTGGTATGACGCGGTACCACTTGCCTCAACCTGCTCAGACTTCTCAGTCCTTTGCACTGCAGACACACATTTGCGTTCCTGAAGCCCACCATGTTTCCTCCCCCCAGAGGACTCTGGCAAACTATTGTATGCTTAGAGTGACCTATCTTCCCTTCTCCGCCTGCATAATTCCTATTTATCCTTTGGATCTCAATGTAGTCAACTTGCTGTAGACATCTTATGACACCGCATTCTTCTCCTTCACCAAGCTTAACATAGTTGTGATTTGACACTTATTTATATGGCAACTGTTTAAGGACTACCTGCCCCACTAAAACAAAGACTCCATAAGTACAATGACCATGTCTACGTCCACACGCAAGCCCAGTGAAGAACACACCATCTAGTGCAAAGCAGAGGTCAAGTAATCATCTCTGGGTTGAGTGAATGAAATTAATGAAAGAGATGAGATGAGAAAATGTGGATAACACAGGTCAAACCAATAGGTAAGACACAGGATTTCAAAACCTGAAAGCTGTCAGCATAACTAAGAAGCACACACACACAAAATTATCTCAGCTCTGCCCACAACCATGTCTCCATAGAAAAAAAAAAAAGCCCCAGAAGACTTGCAGAGTATTGTTAGCAAGTATGATGCCAACATTAACATCGAAGCTTCTTTCTGCATAGGTTCCTAACTCAAATAAGCAACTGCTTCTGATGCCAGTTTTCTATATCATGTAAGTAGGCTATGTTCAGTGTTCCTTTTGAAACTGACATTCTTTTTAGCTGTCTGGCTAGATTCTTCTTAGCTCCCAGAACAATCTGAGATCAGACTACTGCTCCAAGGCTACCCTGGAGATGGTTTTCATTACTGATCTACCCAAAGCATGGATTGCAAAAGGGGAAACAATCCTAAACAGATACACAGGGCAAACAATGAGGTGGAAAAGGTGGGGCATGGGTCTGTGAAGGGTATTAGTTTGTTAATGAAGTGTTAAGTCTACAGGGAGTAGTTACTATCTGTCTTGATGAATATATATGCTTAGTGAACTCTTTAATTTTTTTTATGTTTTTGGTAGCAGAAAGATAATACTTAGGAGTTTTAAAACCAATGGTTTAAATTTGATAATTCAATTCAAGCAACTATAAGATAGACTACATATTAACAGGAATCACAAAGATTGACAAACCAAAGTTCAGATGATTCACATAATTAGGAAAAATAAATAAATTTATGTCGCCGCAGTCATTACAGCTTTCAAAGAGAAAGACAAAAAGGTGAAATACATAGGGTTTTTTTATTTAGAGTTCAGCTTATCATTATCCACATCATTATACTTACAAACATGGAAAACTGATATACTTAACTAGTAAACTGCAGAGACTACAGAAATCATGATCTGGAACCTCTCAGCAGCTGGGAGCCACTCATCTTGGCACAGGTGCCAGGGAGGAAAGTTCCTGGATCACAGCCACTAGTCAGGTAAGGTATACAAGGACAAATCTGGGATGTGGCAGATCACTTAGGTGTGATAATCAATAATGTGTGAAAGATGAGTATGGGCACATAGGGCCCACCCAGGAAAAGACAGCCACAGACATTTAAAAAAAAAAGAGGCCAACGCAGAGGTAATGAGGTAACACTGCTGTCTTTTTTTTTTTTTTTTTGAGACGGAGTTTCGCTCTTGTTACCCAGGCTGGAGTGCAATGGCGCGATCTCGGCTCACCGCAACCTCCGCCTCCTGGGTTCAGGCAATTCTCCTGCCTCAGCCTCCCGAGTAGCTGGGATTACAGGCACGCGCCACTATGCCCAGCTAATTTTTTGTATCTTTAGTAGAGACGGGGTTTCACCATGTTGACCAGGGCGGTCTCGATCTCTTGACCTCGTGATCCACCCGCCTTGGTCTCCCAAAGTGCTGGGATCACAGGCGTGAGCCACCGCGCCCGGCCAACACTGCTGTCTTTTGCCATTTAGTTATATAACATTAGATGCAAGACATTTAGAACCATGATGAGGTCAATACTATACGAAATAAGCCAGATAAAATTCAGTCAAGTGTTAAGTTTAAGTTGAACTTTCTTCAACCTTGCTCTAATTTAAGACTTTTCCCCCCTTTTATATAAAGCACTGTTACCATTATAGAAGCCCACACAGTTTATTGAAAAAAGAACATGATGAGAGGCAGCATAATGCAGCTGAAAAACAGGGACTTGGGAGCCAGATTCCAACTCTAACACGTACTGCCTGTCTGACCTTGCGCAGTTACTGCCTTCTTTTTGCCTCAGTTCCCGTCTATAAAATGAAATGAAGTACAATGAAACCATGTCTTTTTCCATCAACCTTGTAACAAAATGACAAGGAGGAAAACAAGGTTCAAGGACTTGTTGAATGTCCTTTTACCTGAAGTTTCCAAGACCCTACTGACAACATTAAGTGAGGACTTACCGTGCTTTCCCTTTTACCAACCCTCTTCAAACTGTTCACTGAATAACTGTGCATTTCAACAGTTTGATCAAAATAGAGGTTTTAGAGGCTAAATGATAGTACAAACTATGAAGTGTAGGAAGTTCCCTGAAGTGGATCCTACAGAGACACTTCTCAGCCTTGGTTAAAGCACAGGTTGAACAGGTATTACAGGTTTCTAGTTTAACTCTGTCCTGTACTCAGACCTCACCTCCAAATGTCAAAGATCTTATCACTGCCAATTTAAAGCTGATTAAGCCGGGCGTGGTGGCTCACGCCTGTAATCCCAGCACTTTGGGAGGCCGAGGCGGGTGGATCACCAGGTCAAGAGATCGAGACCATCCTGGTCAACATGGTGAAACCCTGTCTCTACTAAAAATACAAAAAATTAGCTGGGCATAGTGGCCTGTGCCTGTAATCCCAGCTACTCAGGAGGCTGAGGCAGGAGAATTGCCTGAACCCAGGAGGCGGAGGTTGCGGAGAGCCAAGATGGCGCCATTGCACTCCAGCCTGGGTAATGAGCGAAACTCCGTCTGAAAAAAAAAAACAACAAAAAACTGATTAAACGCTCTCTACAAACCTGTAAAATGATGTCCAGGATGCGATAACATAAAAAGTCCCTATTCAGAAATAAGGTTCTTCTGACCCAAAATTGTAACACATTAAAAAAGAACACTAGAGTAAACAGAACAGTGAGGTACTCATATTCTAGGTGTCTAAATAAAATAACAAATGTTTACTGAGCATCAGGCATGTATCAGACGCAATGATACACGTGTGTAAGCTTGACATAAACAGTGCTGTGATCCTGAGACAGACAGTGCGTGTGTTTCTTACAAAGCCATTTACAGACTACTGAATTGGGAAACCAAGCATCACGGAGCACTTCTTTGAAGACCTGCAATATATCCACCGGTGGGACTGTCATCTCTACCCCAGCAGGAAAAGGAATTTTCAGCAGCTCCAAAACTATACCCCTTAAGGCTTTCTGCATAATTTGAGTGGGTGAGTGTCCCAAAGACTGGGGTCTGCATGAAAGACAGAGCAGGGTATTCTCACTGTTGCTGTTTTATTTTTGGGAGGTCAGTTGGTTTGCTGAGCTTTGTTGACGTTAGTTGGTTGGCTGCTTTTGAGGAGAAAAACACAGGGAAAATGGAGGAGTTGAGGTGAGGAAAATGGCAGGGAGAAAAGAATGTGTTTACTTTGGAATATCTTCAATTGATAAAAGTCTGTGACATCCATAGGCAGAAATGGAAAAAAGAGTTTGAAGCTGGGGAAAGAAGACAGCCGGAGATAAAACTTTAGGAGGTTTCAACTGTGACTGTGGATAACATATATCGAGAGAACAAGGCCACTCAGGGAGAACAGATATCAAGAATAAGTATACATGAACGATAAAAGCAAGCAAAGCCACCAGCATCTAAGGTAGAAGATGAGCCAACGGACAAGACTGACTTGCCCTCAGAGAAACAGAGAGAGATTCCATTGAGACCACTGCTGAGCCAGGTAAAGAAGCGGATTTTAAAGGGTGCGCAATGGTGCCAAGAAAGAAAGATTAATATAATATTTACCTTGAATATTAGAAAGATTAATATAATAGCTACATTCAAAAGGAGTCAATGAATCTGCCTATTAAAAAATATTCTGAAAAGGCCAGGAGCAGTGGCTCACGCCTGTAATCCCAACACTTTGGGAGGCTGAGGCAGGTGGATCACTTGAGGTCAGGAGTTTGAGACCAGCTTGGACAACATGGTGAAACACCGTCTCTACTGAAAATAAAAAAATTAGCTGGCTGCGGTGACACACACCTGTAATCCCAGCTACTCAGGAGGCTGAGGCAGGAGAATCACTTAAACCTGGGAGGCAGAGGTTGCAGTGAGCAGAGATTGTACCACTGCACTCTAGTCTGGGCAACAGAGAGAGACTCCATCTCAAATAAACAAACAAATAATCTGGAGAGAAAGAAGTGGGAAAAATACAAAAAGTGAGGGCAAGTTAAAAGAAATCTTTTCAGAAATGGAATGGCTTAAGCAAGTTTTCTGATTTGAAGAAATAAAGTGAAAAGAGTGTTACCTAAAAAACATCTAAAGAGCACTGGTTGCGGGGTGGAAATCAGTAAGTGAGGAGGGGAAGAATTCCTTGAGAGAGAAGAATAATCGTCACTCCTTCAAACAGGAAGAATCGAAGTAAAAATGGAATACAATTTCTAGTTTGGTTGGTAGAAGGAAAAATTTCGAGAAAGAACACTGTTGTCAGCCAACTTTTCTCTATTGAGAGAGAGGGTGTGCTTGGATAACGTCTACAGAGGTGGTTGGGGGTTACCGGCCATTTAAAGAGTCTGAGTATTTACTGATGATTCAGGTGAAATCGGGAAATTAGAAATTTTTAACAGCCCCAAGTGAGTTATTTTATTTGTCCCAAGAGAACACAAAAGAGAAGACAGATGGAAAGCCCGTACTGAAAACTTGTAATAAAATCACAAACAAGAAGTTAAACATAGTTTTCCAGGACGCTGAAACTCGTCAGTGATGAATAGCAGAGATAACATTCGAAGGTACATAACCCTTATCTCAGACAAAACAGCCTGTGCAGTAAGGCAGAAACGATCAAATGAAAGTGGATTCGAATTCTGGATCACAGTTAACTAGCCATGATGTTGGACTCGCTACTTTTTTGCGACGTGGGTTTCTCACCTGCTTAAAAGGGGGCAGGGAGAATTTATAGTACCTACCTTTGTCAAATGATTTTAAAAGTATTAAAGGAGACAATATATTAAAGTATTAAAGGAGACAAAAGTATTAAAGGAGACAAAAAAGAGCCAGCAATGTTTCTTGACACTTAAAAGGCACCAAATATGTATTAGGTTTTTTTCTCGGCATAAAATGAAGACACTAGATTAGTCTATAGAGCCCTAGCCTACTGTAAAATTATTAGATTGAGTCGTGTTAGCCACACTTCACACACTTTAAATATTATGAGTTACTTCCTACCATCACCATCACCGCCCACAAATACACCACTTTAGATTTTACTTTCATTGTCTCCTTAGTCCTGACAACAATTCTCTGAGGCAGACAGGGCACTTAGCTGCCAGAGTCTATGAGGAAACTGAGAGGCAGGGAGATTAAATGACTTGTTCTATACCAATTTAATGTTCATTAGGTTATCTTTGTTCAGGAAAGTTGCTGAAGTTCATTAAAAAGAAAAATGGCCTGTCCCTGTATTGGACAACAGGCTCTCTGCCTTTTTTTTTTTAAAGGCTAACTTACTGCTAATTTCATTCATATCTTATTTTCATCGTGTTTTAATGTGTCAACCATTTCACATGTCTTCTTTAAAGAGCAGAAGGCAAATGCAACCCATAAAATTGAGAATACCTAAAATTAGATGAAGTATGTAAAATAAGCTAGATCAGTACTTAGCATTAGAAAGCACCCAATAAATATTTGTCAATGCGCAAAACAGCTTCTGACTGAACCCTAAAAATTCTTAATAATTTAATACATATGACAGTCTTTGCCTGCCTTCTATGTTTACTGGTATATTTTATTGGGGAAGGCATATTATTTCAAGGTAATGTCTTCTATATGCTGAAATAAACAAGTTTTAGATGAAGACAGCCCCTAACACACGTAATGAAATCCAAAGGAATCAAGAGGTCTAGAGATGAATTCAGAAAACCCACTAAGTTGGGTAGAAAATAAATTTTCCTTTATCTTCAGTATTCCCTAATTAAAATTTAGCATTTCCTTCCATTACGGATATATACAACAAGCCACAATGTATTAGCAGTACCTCTGATTTGTCACCAATAGAATTTAGATATTTCATATCAATTACAGTTATTGCAGATACCTACTTTAAAAAGGAACACCTAATTTGACTATAATCAAGATTCTACTTCTTTCCCCTGAAGGAAAGAATATGCTCAGGTCTGTTTGGAAGTTGGCACCCACATACTCAATCTTGGTTAATTTCCCAAAACACATAGGTAAATCCTCTTCTATCAATGCCAAAAAGGTTTTGCTCCTAGAAATGGTTTTACTGGTATCTTCTCAATCTATCAGTATCTCAATCTCTGCTAATCCTAGACAGCAAGCATGGCCAACACTTTAGAAAGCGAAAGTCCTATTTTAAATCTATAAAAGTTTGGTTTTTACTTTGAGCAAAATTTGATCATTAATCAGTTAAAAACGGTGGTTCGCACCCTTGCTTGGCTGCGCACTGGATCACCTGAGAAGCTGTAAATTAAAATGGAATTCTGTTGGGATGCCCACAAATATGCAGGGTGGAGACACGGTGAGGGGGTGGGAGCAGGGTATTGATTCTGTGTTTTAATAAGCAGTTATCTAGTAAATCTGTTAGTTCTTCATACCCAAAAGGTTTTCTTATAAATTAGGTATCAGTATTTTTGGAGAATATATTTTGTCCAATTCAGATGGAAGTTTTATGACATTTACTGAAGTGTTTTTTCCAGTGAAGAACCAATGATTAATCAAATAAGCTATGGGGGGGAAGGGAGAACAAGCACTTGAGAGCACAAGTGAGGGCAACTGGCACATTTCATTTTCTCTTCTTTTAAAATTATGGAAGTAAAGAGTGGGGAAAATAACATAAAAATATGTGGTTTTCCTACTCCCTTTCTTCAGAGAATTGTCCTAACCCCTTTATTCAGAGATTGATCTGAACATTTCTAACTTAAAGTATTAATATAGCTCTACTAAGAAGGGACATGAACTTTTAAAAACTCAAATAGATTTAAAAAATAAAACAGTGCTGAACATTTCAATAAAAGACTAAAAGATGAGTGTTTCTATAATAAATCCTTTGATTTAAGTGAAAACAAAACCTTACTCCCTTGTTTTATAAATGTGAGCTTTTACTATTACTAATACTATTATTATTGATTCTATTTCAATATTTATCCACAAAATTCTTGAGTAGCAAAAATTCTTAGGATAATATTGAGATTATAAGCTTCTACACCCCCACAAAGTTTAATATTGAAATGCCAAAAATCTGAAACTTACGAACTGACATAGCACTGTTTATTATTATATAAAAAAGGTTCATCAGCAGTTGACAAAAGAAGGCTGAAAAGGCAGGGGGGTTTACCATCGGTATATATAGGTTTTCTAATAATTACTAAAAAGATGTACATGCATATTTATTAGGAAATACTCAAGATACATTAAGTGAATCAAGTTATGAATATGTGTACTATCATCTCAATTCTCTTATATAAATGTATAGGAAGGAAATTGAAAAAATACATGTCAATAGTTTGCACATACAGTGGTAGAGCAAAGGTATTAATATTTTTGGTGTGATATTCTACATTTCCCAATAGCAGCATATGTTCCGTTATATTCAGAAAAAGTATGTACTGTTCACATAGTATTATGGGTGTTATGTCCCCTTTGGTTGCAATAAAACAACTTAAAAAGTTTTTGGTTTAAAAAGAATGAAAGGAGTAATTTATGACCCAAGGTATAATTCATACTGTAAGATGATGATGATGAAGAAAATGGTAAGAATGGGGTGAGATGACTGTCAGTGTTCAATAACATTAACTTTATCTTAAAAATAAGAACACTAGAATTCTATGACTACATGTCATAATAAATAATTTTAAGAGAAAAGAAAAAACTAAAATACAAAAAGTTATTTACTTAATACATACTAAAAAATAGATTTAACAGTATAAAAGTAAATCCATGAATGACAGATAAACAGCAATGGTAACTGAAATGACAGCTATGTGGGGGCCCATCAGCAAACCAATCACAGAAGCCAACTGTGCTCTCCCACAAGATCATCTTAATTCCACCATCCACAAACTGTCATCTCAAAGACCCACATCGACTTCTATAATAAACAGCTTACTACTGCCAATTATACATAAATCATTATATATGACCATGCATTCCTGCATACACATAAAAAATGAATTCACTGGGGTCTCTGATGCATTCCTCAAGGCCTTGACTATCTTTAAGAAGGGCTTCAAATACTTTGACTATCTATTTGAATTGTTCAAATTAAAGTTTTTATTTACCTATACCTGACATCCTTTGAACTGAAACCTGCAGACCTATGCTAATTTGTATGACATAAATGGCTTTAAGAGAATTTAAATATTTAACCAGTCTAGAAATGTCATTTTAAAGTTTAAAATGTACATTATTCATCACTGAAAGTAATATTATTTTGGAACTGTATATAATTTTGAATGAAATGTTTAATAACAGAATACAGTAACAGAACAGCAGAGGTTAAGATTATGAATCTGTAGATATGTAAGAAAATGTTACAGCAATCATCTACTGAGAAAAGCAGACTGAATGATACCTACATTATGAGTAAACTATATGAAAATGCTGATGGTGAGATTCTGGGTAACTATTTTTAAAAATTTTAAGATTATGAATGTATCATTGTTTCAACTGAAAAGGGCAATAAAAATTACAGATAAGGCAACTTTTCTAAACCTAAGTGCCCAATTTACTTTTTTTGGGATCCAGATTTTAAGTAAAAGAATAAAAAATAAAATTGAATGCACAGCTGTTTGCTTCTAGGAATCCAAACAGGAGGAAATAAACAGAGGGAGGCCAATGTCTGTGAGACTGGGCTAACTACTTCATTCCCAGCTGTGTTTTAATCTGTCTTACCAAACAATAACAAACCCTTTTTTTTAAAAAAATGACAGAGGCTGAGAATTTCCATTTGTGCCCAGCAAAAGTTAAAAGCACATTAGAAAATATTTGAAATGTTAGATTCAAACATTGTCTGGTCTTACGGTTCAAGTTGCAAAACATCAGTTGAATTATTCAGGAGTTAAACAATCTAATTTAAATTCAGAGATGATGATAGAGATGTCCGATCACGTACAAGTTAAAATATACATATACAAAATACATATATTTAAAGTATATATATATAAAGAATGAACAAGTTAAAATCAGACCCAATTTACTACAGTAAGAAAATTAAGTCACTAATAAAATAAGGTGGTATATCCTGAGGTCAGCTTATGCCACTGGATCATAACTACAAGCAGGTCTGTTGTCTACCCTTCAACAACTACACAGGATTTCTACTACAGCCACAGAAATCAGGAGGGCAGGGATACGGTCAGATGGCAATGAGGTAACACTCATTGCCAGGTGAAATTTCTTTTATAGCAAATTTTAGGTACTAGTTCTTTTTTGTTCTTTTAAATGGTAACTATAGTCAGTGGAAGCCCAGAACCTAAAAAAAAAAAAAAACAACTAAAAAACCAAGAAGAGGAAATCCACAAAATGTACTGAAAGTAGACATTCTTCAAGCTAGAAATTTTCAATGCCACCAGCATAATACGGCCACCTTTACACAGGACACTTGATTGTAGAAAATACACTAATTTCACATCTAAGTTTAAGGACTTAAATTTTTAAAACTTCAATTATAAACTGGATCCAAGTTTATGGCAATAGCTGTTATTAGTTGACATGAGTAGAGGTTTTTTAAAAAGCTGTCATAAGATATTATATGTTACCCAAAATGATGACTAATTATTCCAGAGTTAGGTATCACTTAAATCTCCCATTGCCTCTTTTTCAATCTGGTGAATTTTTAACAGTCTGATGACCTTTTGGGATCAAGATTTTAAGTAAAGGAATAAAGAATAAAACTGAATGCAAAGCTGTTTGCTTCTATGTATGTTTACATTGTAGACGGCAGTTTTATCATAAAGCACAATTGCTGAAAAATCTTTTTAAGTAGAACGCAGACCCACCTGCTGCAAGCCTGAATCCCAGCTCGGCCAGCCCTGCGAGGTTTAGGCTCCTCATTTGTAAGACTAAATGCTCGCACAGTGACAGGTACATAAATGCTCAATAACCGATGGGTAGGTTGTATGGTGTATGCAATCAATGACATAATGCATATAAAAGACCCAGCAGAGTGCCTGGAACGTAGTTAAGTGCTCCATAAACAGGAGACAATACATAAAACAAGTCGATAAGAATCTAAAATCAGTAAATTTTGTTACATTACTAAATAATGACTATTAACAAAATCAATTATGAAGTTCTAAGAATTTGTAGACTGCTTATTTCCTCTTTGTATCCCCAGTGCCTGGCAGATTATCTGACATAAAGTATTCATTTAATTTCATCTCTTCCCACTCAACCAAAAAGTAAATTTATTTGAATTTTTGAAACTTTTTTTTTTCTTTTTTGAGACGGAGTCTCGCACTGTCGCCCAGGCTGTAGTGCAGTGGCGTAATCTTGGCTCACTGCAATCTCCACCTCCTGGGCTCAAGCAATATTCCTGCCTCAGCCTCCCAAGTAGCTGGAACTACAGGTGTGTACCACCACGTCCAGATGATTTTTTTGTAGAGACGGGGTTTCACCATGTTGGCCAGGATGGCCTTGATCTCCTGATCTCGTGATCCCGTGATCTGCCTGCCTCAGCCTCCCAAAGTGCTGGGATTACAGGCATGAATCACCACACCTGGCCTAACTTTTAAAACTGTTTATTTGTAATTTTAAACTCAGCGTGGGGATTTTGTGTTTTGACTATAACATACACAAGGGTAAGAGCCAGCTCTGTGTGTGTGTGTGTGTGTGTGTGTGTGTGTGTGTGTGTGTGTGTGTGTGTATACACACATAAACATATTATTATCATTATTTTTGAGACAGAGTCTCACTCTGTTGCCCAGGCTAGAGTGCAGCGGCTCAATCTCAGCTCATTGCAACCTCTGGCTCCCAGGTTCAAGCGATTCTCCTGCTTCAGCCTCCTGAGTAGCTGGGATTAGAGGTATGCCATCAGGCTCAGCTAACTTGTTTTTTTTGTTGTTGTTGTTAGCAGAGACGGGGTTTCACCATGTTGGCCAGGCTGGTCTCGATCTCCTGACCTCAAGTGATCCACCCACCTCGGCCTCCCAAAGTGCTGGGATTACACGCCTGACCTGTACAGTTTGTTTGTTTTTATACATTCCCAATACATAGTCAATGCCTAAACTAAATGCATGCATTTTTTAATGCTCTGTACAAAGAGGGAAATTCTTATGTGAACATCATCATCTCTTTCCTGAGTTCATACCAAATATATGCACCATGCGGCCATATAATGAAAAATTACTGCTGGGGAGCTCTATTTTAAGAAACAGTCTTCTTGGACGTGACAAGTAGAAGCAGCAGCAGAGTCAGGTGATCACAGTAAGAACTAACATCAATGTTATCATTTTGGATCCTAGAAACATTTACTCTAAATGGCATACTGAACTTGTGCGTGCTTTTTTACTAAACATGAAAAAAATCAGTTTTCTAAAGTAAAAAGCCAACTTTTCACACTGCTGCATAAAGACCTCTAATTATTTCCTCTTGTGTCTCACAGAAGTTGTAATGACTGGCTTGGTCATTCCCTAAAGAGAAAAAAAAACAAAGAAGGAAAGCTCCTAACCTTTTGACCACCCCCAACAACTAAAGAACACACTCCAGAGCGGTCCCTGCAATAAGAACTTCTCCACCATAACTGATATAGGACAGCTCTAAAACAAGATTATAAAATGGAAACTACTTTTTAACACAAAATAATTCTCTCAAAAAGTAAAGAAAAATAACATGTAGCAATTATAAAAATTACCTTATCTGAACTTCTGGGTCTGCCTGGCTGATCTATTACAGAGAAGGGGGCTACTCAATGTGTACTTTTCAGGATGTCTCTGAAGAAAAAGATCCCGAACCACAGATGAGTTATTTTCAGTCAGTGATCTGAGTTATTTCTAGGGGTATGTGTATATTCAAGACAGTGAGGTATTATCATGTTCAAGTTCCACAGAATCTGAAATGGCTGCTCTTCTTCTCTATGTATCTGATTTATTAGAAGGATTATGAGAAAAAAATTATATCTATAATAAGAACCTTGTCACCCAAGTGAAGGTCCTCACAATCCTCAGTGCAAAGTAGTAACAAATTCAGGATAAAGACTAACAATATTTTATGTCTAAGACTATGGTTCACACCTTTAAAACTGTTACCTTGTTTTTACAGAGGAAAACAGATTTCATTTGATGCAAAATAGCTCACATTTAAAGCCCTAAGACTAATGATTCCTAGGCTTATATAAAAATTCACGGTCCTCAAACTGCACTAGAAATGGCTGACTTAAGACTAAGCAAAACGCACACATGCACGAAAGGGACGTGAAGGAAAGCCAAGGTTTGGGGACTTACTAGAAGAATGTGGCTTTATTCCATTCCCAGCAGGCTCTTTTTTATTAAATAAATGGACTTGAGTTCATGACTCAGAAGCATCTAATAGAAATGTTTTTATGCAATCTCGTGGTCAAAACAGGTTTAGGATTGTCTGAATTTACTTCTTGCCAGGTAAAGCAGTTGATATTATAAAAACATATTTATTTTACATAGAGCTTGCGAAATCTTCCCAGTGATAATGAGCTTTCCGATGAGGACTAAGAATTCCTAGGCACATCTTTTGAATAATCTGCTTCGAGACAGGCAACTGAAAGAAATTGCCAGTGGCGCTCTATTCCACATGCACAACTGCTGTAGTATTCCTTCCCACGTTTCTGGCTCCATTACAGCTCAGCCCTTTCCTCACTTTTCTTTCCGATGCCTGAGCAGCACTCGTGTAAACCCAGAGGTTTGACCTAATACTGACACATACAGAAAGGTTTCTCAATCTTGCCTGGCTTTAACTTAACATCAGCAGACATTGCTGGGCATATGAAATCCTTCAGGGCAAAGTCTGTCATTTCTCTGTACTCACAAGGTACAGACTGTAATTCAGAAGGCACTTGGTGTTGTCTGATGCCTTTAGAAAAGATAACATTTTAAATTACAAAAAGGCCAATATAAATATCAATTACTAGTAGATTCCAGTTTTTAAATCTAAAAGACACTCCAAACATTCTACTTCCATCAACGAATACAAACAAGCAAACAAAAAAGTGAAAGGCATTTAAGTAGCATATTAACCATTCTCACGGGTAAGGGATGAGTCATCTTTCTTCCAACTACTTCTTCCAAAATTATGAAAACCTTTTATTGGGCATTTTCCCAAAAAATTTCTCACTGAATTTGTGGTACATACTGAAATCTATTCCAGTTTCTTGTAAGTCAGATATTGAGGTGAAAACTGATTATCCATTGCTAAGTATTTTGGTTGTATACAATTTTAAAAGCATATAAGTTATCCTTTAAATAACCAACAAGAAAACAAGGAAAAGAAGAAAGAACAAAATAAATAAACCGAAATATACCAACAATCATAAGTTGACTAAAAGTTAAAAAAAAGTTTATAAAACTTGAAAAAATTCATTACATGCTATTTTAAAAAAACACATCCCAATATATGGATAAATCGATTTTTGTAAAGGGTAAAAAAAAAAATTAAGAGTAGGTAATGCTAAATAAAAGAAAGTTTATATATCAAAATCAGACAAGATAGAAGGCCACAAGTATTACTGGAGGTAGAGGTCCCCTCCCAACAAAAATGCTGGCTTCATTCTGATGGCATATTCTACACTTAACAGAACATAACAATTCTATACTTAAATGCATCTGATAATATAATTTCAAAATAAAAGGACAGAGCTACACAGAGAAAACAAGATGTCACTCCAACAGCTGAGAACTCTACTATCCCTTTCTCTGACTGATAATCTCATAAAAACTTCCTCAGCACAAAAAGTGGAACAACTTCCAACTCATTTTCTGAGACTGGAGAAACCTTGCTATCAAAGCCAGATAATGACACTACAAGAGAATAAAATTAAGGGCAATTTCACTTTATTATCATAAATATCCAAGTCTAAATGAAGTATCAACAAACCCAAAAGAACAACGTACAGACGGTTTCAGGGGGGTGAAACTATCCTGTATGATACTAGATGATGGATACATGCCATTTACATTTGTCAAAACCCAGTGGACACACAACGCCAGGAGTGAATTCTAATTTAAACCATGAACTTTGGTTGACAATGAAGGTACAATTATGACAAATGTATCACTGCAGTGCAAGATGTCCACAGTGGCGAAGGCAGTAGGGTGTGTATCTGCGTAACAGAGAACTTTATGCATTTTCTACTACATTTTGCCAGGAGCCTAGAAGTGCTCTAAAAATACAAACGGAAAAAAAAGTACTTCGTGATCAAGTTAGGTTTATCCCAACACTGTAAGGTTTACCATTAATGGTTTAGCATTAACAAGAGAACTAATACAATTCACGCCATTCACTGAATAAGTTAACTAAAATAAAAAAAATCATCTGGACGAATGCAGAACAAATTTGACAAAATTTAATACTTAAACTCATAATAAAAGTTATTACCAAACTAGAAATAGAGAAGTTCCTTATCTGGCAGGGATACCTTGCAAAAATCTTCATCAGATATCATTCTTAGTGGTGAAAATTAGAGGCATTCATTTTTATGCCAGCACTGTAGTTGCTCCTATCTATCATTGTACTGGCAATCCTAGCCAGCAATGTAAAGAAATGTAAGGATTGGAATGGAAAAAGATTAAAGGACTGGAAAGGAATTAAAAAAAAAAACAACCCTGTGATAATTTACAAAAGACTGACAAATAATTATATTAAAATCAAGAACTCTGTTCATCAAAAGATCCCTTAAGGAAAGTGAAGGTAAGCTACAAGGTAGGAGAGTAAATTTGCCACACATATTATGGGCAAAAGACTGTAATAAAGAAAAATGAAATGCACATACTTTGCAACTTCAATTACACTCCTATTTACACATCCTTGAGAAACTCTTCAACATAAAAAACATGTTGTATATTTTAAGGTGATATCACGTGCAGTGCTCATTCACTTTATTTTTCTTGATGTCTGACAAATGTTATATTCATTTGGCATTTAATTAAACTGTCACAGTGAAATAAATAGAGCACAGACTCAAAGATTTCCTTTTTAATTCTTACCATCATATATAAATAGTATAGTAAAAAATATGGTTTGACCCCAAGTTCAAACTATTGCTACCTGCATAAAACAAACTGACCCACATTACATAGGCAATTTATATTATACAGATTATTTTAACTTGTTATGCTCTTTTCAAAGAAACCAATCTGACCAAAGAACTAAAGGCAAGAATGTAGTTGCTATTAATTATTCTTCATGTACAGAGTCTCCATGAGCTTAGAGTCAAAAGCTTTTCCTAAATCATTTCCAGGTGGTTCTGGGCATTTGTAAAATCTTTCACTGCTGTCCTGCTTACTTTGTTGCCTATTAGGCAACTTTGTGGTTTAAAGATTAGGAAATTTTGGTCTGGTTCATCACACAGTTTGAACTTTCAAAATGACTAACAGCAAAAAAGATTAATTATTTACATTAAAATATCTACTGCTAAAATCAAGGTTAAAAAAATGTATGACCAAAAAATAGAAAATACTAATCTGAAAAATCTTGTTACTTGATTTTTTTGTTTTTAAGTCCAGGTTCCAAGCTTAGATCCTTGAATTTTAAACTTGACAACATTACTATATAAATTAATTAAATCACTGTTTTTTAATATTTGCATATGTCACTAATATTTTACATCTTTAAAGAGTTTACACATGGAAAATGTCATTTCTAATAAAAATACTTAAAATATTCTGAAAAACTATAGTGGAAATATGGAAGCTGCTAAATGAGTATATCACCGCTTAGTATGTAAGCTATGAAGAGTTCACAATCTACCTACCTAAATACCCTTTAAGGAGCACAGGCAGAACCCAGAAATTCCTGGGCTGACCACCACTCTTGGCTAAATGAGTCACGGCCTCTGTCTGTTAAGTGCCAAGGTCACCTTGGTCTCGGAGTCTACTGAAACTAACTTCAGCAAGCCTCTCAATGCCCAAATTAACTTCATCTCCAATCCTTTTCTCAGTCCATCTACTTACTGACCTGGCAAAGCCCTACAAGGCTTCGTTTTTTCCATCCCTGACCCAGTCTACAGTCCACCTCTACCTTACAAATTTAACTATCTATGGAAATGGTGCTCCATAATTAGCAAACTCCTCTATACCCTCAACCTCTTTTCAAAGCATTACCTCAGTACCTTGGCTGCTAAGGACTATACCCATCAACTATCCCATTGCATTCTCTCAAAGAACAGATACTATTCCCCATTCCCCCAAGGACCTTCAACTACCTGAGCCATCCATTCTCTTAATCCCAGAATCTTGTCACACCCAGAAACTGGCACATCTAAAATCACTACTCCAGTAATCACACTGCACCGCCAAACCCCCAACCTTGCAGTAGACACGTTTAACTACTTCCCTGTGGGAATTCTCTGGTCTTGGAAGAATCTCTATCCCAATCTGTCAGATTACTTTTGCTCTACTTCCCTCCTTCCTGGCTTGAAGTCCAACAGTTCAACATTTCAACAAATTTATTATAACCTAAACTCTCCTGCTCATCTGCCTTTCACTGGATTCATCTAGAAAAACCCTTTGTGGCTTCAAGTTTTCATTTTCCCTGAGTTCCTGCTGACCATGGGCCTCCTTCGAGATCCCATAAACACCTAACAAGTGTCCGCAGTGCACCACAGACACACCATTTAAACACACTGTATTTTAACAAACTGACTTGTTCATTACAAAATAATTACATGTGTTCAAAAGACATTTACTGAGCATTTCCTAAGAACAGAAAGGCACTATTCTTTACTGAGAATTTAGTGGTAAAGAGGGTGAAAGGAGGTCCCTATTCCTGTGAGGCTCATGTCACAAGATAGAAAAAAAAAAACATGTTAAGTAAACAAGAATTCGAACCAGTGGTAAGTGCTACAGGGAAAACAAGGCAGGGCAATATGACAGCAAGTGCTTGGTCAGTGGGCTTTTGGTGTGAGCAGAACAGGGGAGGTCATCCGCTTGAAAGACTTCTCAGAAGCACACTGAGACCTACGATACCTTCCTCCATGCCCCCAAAATAGAAGCAGTCAGGTCTATTTTGGACCTTTAACTGACACAGCCCCAATAAGAGTACCAAACCAACTGCACAGGGCATCAAAAGAAAAAAACATAATAACCCTATCCTACAGGAGTTAGGAATTAACAGTTGTAGTAAAGAAGAGAATCACACACACGTCCACATAATAATTTTTTATGTAATCTAAGGAGTACATATATGATCAGCAGTGTGTCCAGGATCAAGTGTAATCCCATATATGAAACTGAAGAACCTAAACTTTAGCTGGGTTCGGTAATTTTTTCAGCATGGACTTTTTACATGGATTACAAAAATGCCTCCATCTTCCACCTTTCCTTGTTATGCACAACCTTGAACAATGTTAGTTTGCAACTCTCCTCCCATCAAAAGATGGAGTCCATTTCTCCACTTTTTGAATCTGAACTGGCCTTTGGCCAAGAGAAAACAATACTGTGTTTGTAGTAGTAACAAACATAGTATGTTAGTAGTAACTAACATTTTTCTAGAAAAATGGTACTATCCCAGTTCCGAACGCAGGCCTCAAGAGACCTGAGGTGCTTCTGCTTACTTGGGTGGATGCCTGCTTTCATCAGACAGCAAGCCTGAGCCTACTAGAGGAAGACAGCCAAGTCATTCCCACCATCCTGGATAAAGCCATCCTAGACCAGCCAAGATCAGCAAAGCCTCTTACCTGACTAGCTGATCTCACACAAGAATAGGTCCCACAGAAACTAGAGAAACAAACCAGAGAAACTGCCCAGCCAACCCTGGAAAAGTACGCACAATAATATATGGTTACTGTTTAAAGCCTCTGAGTTTTTGAATGGTTTGTTACAGAGCAATAACTGATACAGCAGGATTATAATGATTTACTCTATTCAACTCTGATAATCTATTACTTGTCTCTATTAATGTATTTGAGGAACTGAAACCAGTAATTATAAAATATTTTAATTTCAGGTTCATCTTCTGTAATGAGGCTTAACTAGCAGACCAGACAGGAACTGTTATATATGGTAAAGACTCACAATCCCATCAAACAACTTTACTTCTCCTACCAATACTAATGTTTTTTTTTTCCTTTCTAGAGCTTCTTTTAGAGAACCTGCTGAGAAAAAAATAGCAGCTGGACTAAACATCTTTCATAACTGCAGGTGGGGAGAGAGGGCTCTGACTTGATATTGTAAAAGTCCAGATTATTAGGTGTGAAAGAACCTGAGATTCTTCTGTTAGCAACCAAAAAAAATTAACTAGTTGATTTCCTTATCTTCGTCATTCTTTTCTGATAGAAATAGTTCAGAAATGCATCTACTTTTCCAAATTCTCAAAAGAATTTAATTTCTCGTTTGCAGTCTTCCCCAAGAGTTTAACTAATTAAGTTTTTGAAAGTAGGTATTATACATGTTACCTCCTCTTCCCATTCATCTGGGTAAGCATAAAAAGTGTGTTGACTTGAACTGAACCAGGCCTGTCCTGTTTCCTACTCTATGGGGTTGTTCTGAGAATCAAGTGAGAAGAGAGGGTTCAGCAGGAACGTGAACATCACCCACAGGTCCCAGCCTACTGAAGCTACTACTAGTCATGGGCTCTGCCTGTGTCAGCCAACAGTACATGCCTGAGAGTGTCTAACCCCCAGCAACTTTGCAGAACCTGAACATTATTACATTTAAAATACCTCACAGACATGGTGGCTCATGCCTGTAATCCCAGCAATTTGGGAGGCCGAGGCAGGCGGATCAGTTGAGGTCAGGAATTCAAGATCAACCTGGGCAACACAGTGAGACCCCTTCTCTAAAAAAAAAAAAATTAGCTAGGCGTGGTGGCACACACCTTGGTCCCAGCAACTTGGGAGACAGCACGATCAGCCGAAGCCAGGAATTCAAAGCTGAGGTAAGCTCTGATCATGCCACTGAACTCCAACCTGGGCAACAGAGGGAGACCCTGTTTCTAAAAATAAAATATCTCAAACCTATTTAATTACATAATTTGCAATTCAAATTTTCTTATTCCTTCTTATTAGTGATGAGGCATTCAGTTCTTTTACTTCTCTCCCCACCATACCCCTTCACTGATAATTCATTCTGCAGTTAAATTCATTCACTTTAAAAAAAAAAAACCTGCAAAATATGTTTTTCAAACACCAGCAACACCTTCCTTCAAAGTTGTCTTTTCATAGTCACTTCTGGGTATACTATATCACATACTGCCTTCAGTATTGTCTCCTCATTTTTCAGTTCCACTCACCTATGTAAGTGTCCCTGTTATTACAACACGTTGAATTCTTCATTCCTATAAAACACATTCAAGCTAAGTCCTGCCTTTTATCTGCAGCCCTAAACTTTCTCTTTAAGGAAAGCTCTCCTTAGTACCACTGTCTAGGCATTTCACAAAGAAACTGATTTCTAATTCCTAAGTCACAAAGTTTTCTTAAATAGAAAAAAGAAAGACATGTATTATTAAGTGAACACTGCACCATCAAAAAATACTCACTGACTTATGTGTAACAGCACTTTCAAGAGGTGTAAAATCTATGTAAGAGGAAGACTAAATGATCACATTTCTAAACCACTATGAGCAGGCTATGCATTTTAAGTTGTTTTCCAGCATAAATGATACTGAGGCATATTCTCTTAGAAACCCAATGGCATGAACTTGCAAAACACATACCCATGTATTTTATCTCTTTATGTAATGTTTCAGTTTTTCAAAGTTTGTTCATATAAATTAACTCACAACATCGCAAGCCTATAAAGTGGGAAAGACAAGAATGATCCTCTCCATTTCACAAGAGAGAAAACTGGCACATAACAGGATTAATTTTATCAAAATAATACAGCTAACTAAGGTAAGAAAGTCAGGGTCTAACCCATTGCTTCTTTCCACTTCACTACAATTCTCGGTGCCCATAGGGTTATGAAGATGGACACTGTGATCACAAAACAGAGAGCATGTTTCTATTGGCAACTGGTCTAAGGCATATTATGTTCTGAACTCCTAACTGCCTACGTGGGTGCACACTGGGCTTTCCACTGGGATGAAGGAGAAAATATTTAGTACCTCTATTTACACTTATTTCTAAATAACAATTAGAAAAAACAAGCTTTACTAATATGTAAGACACAGACTGACAGCAATACACGCATATAATTTCTAAAAAAAAAAATGTATAATGTTCAAAATACAAATAAATATTTCAAGATATCTAAGCTAACTGGCCTAGTATTTCGAGGTATCTAAACTAACTGGCCTAGACATCAAAAATACAAATAAGGCCGGGCGCGGTGGCTCACGCCTGTAATCCCAGCACTTTGGGAGGCCGAGGTGGGTGGATCACGAGGTCAAGAGATCGAGACCATCCTGTTCAACGTGGTGAAACCCCGTCTCTACTCAAAATACAAAAAATTAGCTGGTCATGGTGGCGCCTGCCTGTAATCCCAGCTATTCAGGAGGCTGAGGCAGGAGAATTGCCTGAACCCAGGAGGCGGAGGTTGTGGTGAGCTGAGATCGCGCCATTGCACTCCAGCCTGGGTGACAAGAGCGAAACTCCATCTCAAAAAAAAAAAAAACCACAAATAAATATCTAACATAAATCACAAAGAAAAATAACTCAACAGAAAATATATGAAACAGAAAATTTATTTACAGAAGAGATTCAAATGGGCAATAAATATTGGAAAAGATGCCAAGCATGGCTGAAATCAGGAGCATGTAAATTCAAACAAGATACCATTTTTGTCCATCGGACTAGCCAAAACTTAAGTACAGTAATACCAAAGTGCAAACAAGGACACAAGTGAGGATAAATACTTAAGACTTTTGGAAAAAAGTTGCCAAATAGCAAACCAAACAGAAAATTCAAAAATTAACCTGAATGTGATTAGCAAATATCTCCAACGGTAATTCTCAAAGGCATTTAGGAAGTGAATGTATGTTATTTGGGGCTTTTTGAATCATTATGCAGTCAGTTTTGCACAATGTGTCATATTGTCACTTTTTTTTTTGAGACGGAGTTCCGCTCTTGTTACCCAGGCTGGAGTGCAATGGTGCGATCTCGGCTCACTGCAACCTCTGCCTCCTGGGTTCAGGCAATTCTCCCGCCTCAGCCTCCCGAGTAGCTGGGATTACAGGCACGCGCCACCATGCCCAGCTAATTTTTTGTATTTTTAGTAGAGACGGGGTTTCACCTTGTTGGCCAGGATGGTCTCGATCTCTTGACCTCGTGATCCACCCGCCTCGGCCTCCCAAAGTGCTGGGATTACAGGCGTGAGACACCGTGCCTGGCCATGATTTACTTTTTCTAAGTTTGTGACTTTATGATAAAATTAACAGATATTAAATTAGTAATGGTAAACACACCAGTATAGCCACTTCCTCACCAAAATCCTTGCATAAGTCACCAGCTTATCACAATATGCTTTCCTACTGATCCAGAAGTTAGTCTCCAAATTCTTCTGAATACAGAGCTTCAAACAGCTATCACTAAACAGAGCTGCAATACTGGTTGATACGTATCATCTCTGGTTGTCCATTACATTTGTAGACTGCAACAACCCACACTCCCATATTTGCACCCCTGTGTAGTTCTCCTTCCACTTTTGACTTTGACTAACATCAGCCAAGAGAACACCGACAAGCATGATATAAGCAGAAGTTTTCTAAGTGCCTGAAAACTGTGGTGTGTCCTCCTAGGATAACTCCTCGTAGAAGCCAACTGCCATACTTTAAAGAAAACTTAAGACAGACTGTGAAAGACCATGAGGAGAGACGCTGGTGTGTGTTTCAGACCCAGCCAGGTTTCAGCTAACTGTAGCTGCATAAGTGACGTCTGTTATACTGCATGGAACTGAAGAACAGCACAGCTGAGCCTAGTCAACTCAAAGAAAAGAAAGAAATTAGAAATCATTATTGTTTTAAGCCACTGAGTTCTGGGGTAGTTGTTTATGTAGCCACGCATAACTGAAGAACTAATGTGTGTTTCAAACCAACTGAATCTCTAGTAATAATCCACAAATACTCTCCATCAGTTACCTCTTAAATTTCATCTATCCAATCAGAAGCACTTATTGCAGTTACGGAGAAATGAAGGCACTTTCATACTCTCTCATATGTTCTCAGTGAGAATGTAAATCTGCACAGATTTTCTAAAGGGCAATTTGGCAGATGTTAAGTAATGAACCACCTACAACGGTCATGTATTTTCTCAATTCCAATTCTGTAAAACAGACATGCATACAAGAATATTCATATAAAAACTTTCCTCACAGCAAAAACTCACAACAACCAAGTCACCTGAAGAAGAGGAATAACTAAATCATATATTCCTAAGATAGAACATCATAGTTATTAAAAATCTTCTACTGAATAAATATATAATATGGATACCAATATGGCTAATAAAAATAGGATTTGACACAGTATTATTAAAAGCAGTCAGACTCAAATCTTTAAAAAAATATATACATGTAACTGTCAATGTGAAACATTATATATGCATAATAAATGCATATGTGCCACATACATAATTGTACATATAATTATATATATAATAGATGCATATAGGCTGCATATATAATATACAATTATATATGCATATAATTGTACACAATAAGATTTGCATATGTAATTATGCAAACCTGCCAAAATATTAGTAGAAATTCTCTCTGCATAACAGGACTGTGAATGATTTTTATTTTCTCCATCTTTATATTCTTTAGTATTTTCCAAATGTTCTACAGTGAAAATAAACTGCTTTTATAATAAAAAAAATTCAACATTACAAAACAGGTTAAAAAGAAGCATACACACTAAACATATACTTTTATTATTTGATTTGGAATCATTCTGTGATATTTCTTTACTAACTTAAAAAAAAATGCCATCAAAAAAGACCAAGCCAGTGCCAGCAAGGGTGCAGAAAAAAGGAAATCCTTGTACATTGTTGGTAAGAACATAAATTAATGGAGTCATTATGAAAAACAGTATGGAGGTTCCTCAAGAAATTAAAAATAGAACTAACGGCCGGGTGCGGTGGCTCAAGCCTGTAATCCCAGCACTTTGGGAGGCCGAAGCGGGTGGATCACGAGGTCAAGAGATCGAGACCATCCTGGTCAACGTGGTGAAACCCCGTCTCTACTAAAAATATAAAAAATTAGCTGGGCGTGGTGGCGCGTGCCTGTAGTCCCAGCTACTCAGGAGGCTGAGGCAGGAGAATTGCCTGAACCCAGGAGGCGGAGGTTGCGGTGAGCCAAGATGGCGCCATTGCACTCCAGCCTGGGTAACGAGAGCGAAACTCCATCTCAAAAAAAAAACAGAACTAACATACATGATTTACAATCCCACTTCTCAGTATATAACCAAAAGAAATGAAATTGTCACCTCATAGAAATATCTGTGCTCCCATGTTCACTGCAGCATTGCACATAGCCAAAATAAGGAAATAATCTACATGTCCATCAAGAGATGAATGGATAAAGAAAATATGATGGAATATTATTCATCATATTCTTATAAAAAAATGAGACCTTGCCTTTTGTGACAACATAGATAGAACTAGAGGGCACTATACTAAGTGAAATAAATCAGACACGGAAAGAAAAATATTGCATGATCTTACATGTGGGAGCTAAACTTTTTTTTTAAGTAAAATACATAAAAACAGAGTAGAAATAAGGCAGGATGGGAATACGAATATCAAAGTGGGTATGGGTACAGAGCTGCAGTTATACAGGATGAATAAATTTAGAGACTACAGAAGACTGAGGTAATGTTTTGTATACTGGGAATTTACTGATTGAGTAGATTGTAGGTGTATATGTTAATCTGCTTGACTATTGTAACCATTTCATTATGTATCAAAACATGTACACCTTACACATATGTACTAAAAAGCTATCGTTATCAGAATACATCTATGTTGTGATAGAACAGAATCGTTTTTTCAAAATAAATAGGAATGAATTTTCCAGAGAAAAAATTCACACTCATTTTAACATGTTCCTTTCCCTATATCATTTTTTTGTATTGTGAAAATTAGGCAAGGAGTTCCTCATTTCTTTTCAGAATGTTGTTATACTGTCCTATTTTACTGAGTTTTATATTTTGGGTTGAACAGCTTTTAAACAATTTTTTTTAAGAGATGGGGTCTCACTCAGTTGCCCAGGCTGGAGTGCAGTTACATGATCATAGCTCATCTCAGCTTTCAATTCCTGGGCAGCAATCCTGCTGTCTCAGCCTCTGCAGGAACTAGGACTACAGGGGCACACCACCATGACCAGCTAATTAAAAAAAATTTTTTTTTGTGGAGATGGTTGTGGGGAGGGTGTCACACTGTGTTACCCAGGCTGGTCTTGAACTCTTGGCTTCAAAGAATCCTCCTGGCTTGGCCTCCCAAAATGTAAGGATTACAGGTGTGAGCGACTACACCTGGCCTTAACATTTAATGATATGCAACTTCAACCACTTCAGTAAAAGTTGGAATTTTCACCTAGAGGCAAATTGTTTTAGAGCATGTCTACCCAAAGAAACAATATATGTAAGGAGTACAAATTATTTGGAAGGGATAGGGAACAAAAACCACTCCCCATGCAGACAGCATCTACAGCAAGCAACCACTGGCAGCATTACTCAGGCACTGACACTGGGAATTACTCTTCAAGTAGTCAGTAACTTCCGAAGCACAAGCGAGAATCCCTGGCCTCACCTAGCAGGGTGAGGTTACCATAGCGAAGTTCTACTGCTACTTGTGCTAAATTGGTTTCTTCAAACTCACTCGCCTCAGGACAGCCAATTGAGGATTGGCTTCTACTCGTTCTTCCTCAAAATTCAGCACTTTCTCTTCACCCTCCCTGTTCCTGGCCTGAACCATCCTGAATAACTTCAACTATTCCTTCTGCAACACAAGGCAAAAACCTTCCTTGAAGATCACGGGTACCATTATTTATTTTCTCAGAAATTTACAGATGCTCAGGTTCATCGTATTCCTGGCCTTTAGGCATTTTGCACTATATTATAAGAAGACCTCTGGACTTTTAGTCTTTCACATCTTGACTTCCATGCATGAACTGGGCCTTCCTCTCTAATTACATGTTTCTGGATGGCTTGCCAATATTAGTGCCTTGGCTCTAGCTAAGGACAGACAATGACTGAAGACTAGTGGGCCCGTGTCTACTCTAGGAAGAGGCATGTGATCCAAGGTAGTCAAAAGTCCTGTCCAAGATTTTTTTATTTGCAACTAGAGAAGAAAACTTACATTTTAAGTTCAAAAGCTAAAAGGGTATAATTTGGGGGTGCAGGTAACTATTTTCCTGGTTAAAGAGCTTTCTGTTGGCAGGGGCGTGGGGGGGGGCGGGCGGGAAGCAGGTGACGAAAAGCCTTGAAAAATTCGTTTGTGTCAGTCTTGAAATTAGTGTGAAAATAGTTTCCTGGCCGGATGCAGTGGCTGAGGCAGGTGGATCACCTGAGGACAGGAGTTTGAGACCGGCCTAGCCAACACGGTGAAACTCCCATCTCCACTAAAAATACAAAACAAAGTTAGCTGGGCGTGGTGACGGGCATGTGCAACCCCAGCTACTCAAGAGGCAGATGCAGGAGAATCACTTGAACCAGGAGGCAGGGGTTGCAGTGAGCTGAGATTGAATCACTGCACTCCAGCCTGGGCAACAGAGTGCAATCTGTTTCCAAACAAAAAACAGAAAATAGTTTCCTTTTTGCTTATACTAGTTGGCTTCGGGTCACTGACATTTACAACAATAAAAGTTCTGACTTAGATGACAAATGAGAAGAAAAGAAATGCCCTGGGATGTTCAGATTTAGGAAAGAGGCTTTTCTTATCATTTGTTCTAGGGCTTCGGTTCAGACACCTAATTGCCTATTATGGGCCAGGCACTGGAAACATAAAGATGGCTATAGTATAAGACTCTCTCTGACTTCAGAGAATTAACAGTTCAAAAGATTCTCTTGGGCATGGGTGGCTTACTGGTCACTTCAGAGAATAATTCCCAAGTATTTCAGAGGACACTCCTTAATGACCAAGATGTTCCCCAGTGGCTTTGAGATGTCTATCATCTGTACCTCATGGGGACCACTTTATTTCTTTTGGGTTTCTACCAGACCCACTCATTTCAGTATTTTACGATTTAGTCTGCTTCACTTCTTCCACACCATTAACGATAGTACAGACTTCAGTAGTACAGTATTTCCTTTTCTTGAAACCAAAGTAGACTTAAAAAGTAGACTTTTTCCTTAGAGGACTTACATAGTCTAATATACTATACAATTTACTTATTTATTGTTTACTTTGTCTGACATTCTCTCCCTCATCATCCCACTCCCCAGAAGGGCAGAATTTTTTAGTTTATTTCATTTAGTGATGTAACCTAATCACCAAGGCACATAATTATGAGCTCAAAATGAGCTCAAAAGAGAACTGAAAGAATAGAATGACTGACTGGAAGACCTTGCCACTAGGAGTGAGATAATCATTAAAATCAGCTGGCTAAACACAGTTCTCTATCGGATGATAAAGAGCAACTTCAGCAGCAGCTTCTTCCTCTTGCTAAATTGATATCCATACCAACTCCATCCCAAGTCTTTCTTCAGATATCCAATGATTTCACTCAGGCTGTGGTCCAATCTCAAGACCAGGAAGCTATTTATTCTTCACCTTTCCAGTGACTTTACACTGCTCTATTCTGATCCACTGGGCAAGGGTTCAGAGCTTAACTACACCAAAGGGCTCTCTCAGTAACTCCCACATTGGGCTAAGGCCTTTCAATATATGTAGTCAAAACATTAGGTATCCTTTGCAGCATTTATCACAGTCTATCTTATATATTTGTATAATTATTTTATTACGGGCTCCCCCACTAATTCAACTATAAAGTCCTTAAAAACAGTGTCCATGTCTATTTCATTCATAAGGCTTAAAGTACTTGGCACACAGTAAATATTCAATAAGCGTTCGTTAATGAATAATTAGATGGATTAATATGAAGTTCCCAGCCTGAATCTATTATAAAGAGGCAGATAGTCATTTAGGTAGCTGAGACAGGATAGGGGAGTGGGTTGTGTTTGTTTGTTATGAGGGGAGTAAGAAGATAATGGCAGGAGTCCTTTGTGAAAGTCTTATTTTAGCCACCTAAAATGCTACGTCCTCTCAAGCAGCTCCAAAACCAAACCTTCATTTGTGCAGGGCTCCCCCTCCACATGTACTTCTTTATTCCATCACGGGTCTCATCATCATTCTCGTAGCTGCTCAGACACAAAGGCTTTGAGTAGCTTCTGACCTCTTTTTTTCCTGTCAACCTCCTTGCTCAGCAAGACTCCTAAGGCCTGTCAACTCCTCTTTAATATCTTTGATCAACGGCCTCTTTCCTTTCCACTCCAGCTGCCACAAACTTGGTTCAAGTAACTACCCCATTATGGCAAGAGATTCAGAAATGGTCTTGTTGATTCCCAGTTTACTCCTGTTCAATCCATGCTGCCTATATTAAAATCTCCCTAAAAACCTTCATTTTGTATAATTAATGCTATACTAAAAAACACTGCAAAGGCTTGCCCAGAAACTAAAAACCTCGGCCTGACATTCAAAGCCGAGACACATGGTTCCAAACAGCATTCCTAGATTCACCCCCAGCATCCTGGTATTTTCTACAGAAACATCACTAACGAGCATAGTTAGCATTACTGATTACACATATAATCCGTGTTCCCACCCCATGAATGTATCTGCCAGTCTTATCAACCCATCTGAATCCCATCCATACCCTCAGGCCCTGCTCAACTCCCACCTCTTCATGTCTTTCCAGGGCAGCCCAGCCTAGGCTGCCTCTCCCTTCTCTGAATTCTCATGACTCAAACTGACAGAAAATTAGTTATCTTTTTTTTTTTTGAGATGGAGTCTTGCTCTGTTGCCCAGGCTGGAATGCAGTGTGATCTCGGCTCACTGCAACCTCCGCCTCCTGATTTAGCTGGGACCATAAGCACTGGCCACCATACTCAGCTAATTTTTATATTTTTAGTAGAGACGGGGTTTCACCATGTTGGCCAGGATGGTCTCAAACTCTTGACCTGAATGATCTGCCCGTCTTGGCCTCCCAAAATGCTGGGTGATTACAGGTATGAGCCACTGCGCCTGGCCTAGTATCATTTTTTACACCATTAACTCTTACACATACACATATACATGTAACTTTTCACCCTTAACCTCATCTTACATTTATCTGTTATTCTAAAAAAATGAAAAGATCACAAGAAAAGAATATCTGCTAACAAATAAAAGAATTCCATCTTGTACAGGACAGACAGGTTCTATGTAAGGCCCTGTCTCTGAGCCATCGACTCTTCAACTCTTCCAATACTTTTTGTCTTTTCGGCCTTGTTCACTTCCTCCCCCTTCCTAAACATAAGCCAGCTTTGAGAAGAAGAAGAAATGAAGGGGGTCTATCCAGATTACGGAAGGAAAAATCCCTTGACAAATCCAGAAAGTGTTCTTAATATACAACCATTTGAGTTGTGGGGATGCTTCTTTCTCCATCTTGATTAACTCCTTAAATAACTAGGAGGCAGCAGTGTCATCATGACAGATACCACTAATTTAAGAGGCTAACTAGATGCCAGGCGTTATACTGTATCACAGGAAATACAAGGAGGATACTGAGCAAACCTGGCTCTGAGCAGTGGTCCTGGTGCTAAAAATAAGGGTAAAAGAATTCCACAACAAAGACCACTGTGGCTGGAAGTCCTGGCACCCCAACTTGAAAAAGACAGCAACAAAAAGGCTATTGTGAGGATCACGAGTTTACTGCTCTGCTGAAGTACCCAGCACTAAATAAGTCTATGTTCCCCACACCATCGCCGTTTTAATGCACTGCCTATTTATCTCTACACTACCAACTCACTGAAAGCTGAGATCATAGTTTGTAATTGTTTTGTACCTAATGAATTAGCATAAAATGCTTTATACATGTAAGGAATCACATATTAACAGTCCAAAACTCTTTTGTTATAAATATGAAAAATAAATACAATGCCCACGAAGTGTTCTAAAGCATTATGTAGCTCTAGTAATCAAACTTTGGTTATAATATTATAGTAAGTATAGAACGGCTTCTGGCCAGGTGCAGTAGTAATTCCAGCACTTTGGGAGGCCAAGGCGGGTGGACCACTTGAGGTCAGGATTTCGAGACCAGCCTGGCCAAAATAGTGAAACCTTGTCTCTACTAAAAATATAAAAAATAAGCCGGGCATGGTGGCAGGCACCTGAAAAACCAGCTACCTGGGAGGCTGAGGCAGGAGAATTGCTTGAACCCAGGAGGTAGAGGTTGTAGTGGGCTGAGATCATGCCATTGTACTCCAGCCTGGACAACAAGAGCAAAACTCCATCTCAAAAAAAAAAGTAAGGTATAAAGCTACTTTAAATATCAAACATAGTTATATATTCTAATATCTTTATAGCAGTTATGTTAAGATTCCCCATCTTCATTCACATTTTGAATTGTGAAAATCTGAAGAAACAGATTTTCCTCCACACTTGCAACCCAACTTGTGGTAAGTTTGGAATTAGTATACATTAGATCCAGCTACTGCAGATACTGAAACAAAACCTCATTCTCTATTTGCATATCTAAGAAAAAATACAATTTTCAGAACTTAGAATTTTAAGTTTAAAAAAAAGCAGTATGAAAACATAACCTCACAAAATTTGCATACTATTTTATACCCTGCAAATATTGTTTTGACCCCCAGTACTGCAATGACCTTTAAAGAATCAGAACAAAGTTTCTTACTATTCAGAGAGCCTTAAGATTTGCTTGGCACTCTAAGTTAACCATCTTAAAGTTTTGAACCACAAAGGAATGATGAATGACACATCCATTGTAAGCTACCATGACCTGTCATTACAGAATCATTAAGCAGTATTTTCAAGGAGTAAGCAGAAAGCTTTATAATTCAAAAGTAAAAGATTTTCTTCTGTGCTTTATGGGCTAAGTTATTTGTTTCTAGTAAGAATAAGAAATACTTAAAGCCACACTTTATAAGTTATAAAATTCACTCATGTTAATTTTCAGCATTCTTCATAAAGATAAATAGCATGAATTGTTATAAAAACAATATGAAAATTCAATAATCAAACTCACTCTGTATGTATTTACACGCACAAACACACAGTCATATAATTAAGAGGCTGGCTAGCTGAGGGTACATAGAAAAATTAATTTACTCGGAAAAAAAGTATTAAATATCTTTAAACATAAAGATTTTTGGCCGGGCACCATGGCTCATTTCTGTAATCCCAACATTTTTGGGGCCAAGGCAAAAGGACTGTGTGAGCCCAGGAGTTCAAAATCAGGCTGGGCAACATAGGGAAACCCTGCCTCTAAAACTAACTAACTAACTGACAAAATAAATAAATAAATAAACTTAGCTAGGCATGGTGGCACACACTAGTGGTCCCAGCCACTCGTGAGGCTGCAGTGGGAGATCACTTAAGCCCAGGTCGAGGCTGCAGTATTCATGATGCAGCCACTGCACTCTAACCTGGCAACAGAGTGAGACCCTTCACAAAAAAATAAATAAATAAGATTTTTCATATTTTACCGTTTTTTTTTTTTTTTTTTTTGCCAAATGGATGTAAAGGAAAATACATTCCCATATATTAAATATTTTGTTATCTAGCTGCAAACCTGTATTAAAAAAACAATTTTAAATTGTATAAAATAAATGGCATTATCTAAAGCAAACCTATAGAACTCTTATTCTGATCAAATGCTTTGCTGACATTAGCAATACTATCTGTTTACAAGATATGTATACAAACATTTTACAAGGAAACATAAGCACAAAAAGCAACATAAGAAAGTACAGATAACTCTGGCACAACATACTTCAGACTTATCTGTGGTTGTCTATTCAAATCTTAAAGAGGGAGGATAAATAATTAAGCAGTATAGAAGAGCTAGCTTTCTGGCAAAGTGAGGTGGCTCACACCACCTGTAATCCCAGCACTTTGGGAGGCAGAGGTGGGTGGATCACGAGGTCTGGAGATTGAGACCATCCTGGCTAACACAAAAAATCAGCTGGGTGTGGTGGTGCTTGCCTGCAGTCCCAGCTATTAGCGAGGCTGAGGCTGGACAATGGCTTGAACCCCTTGAACCCGGGAAGCAGAGATTGCAGTAAACAGAGATCATGCCACTGCACTCCAGTGTGGGAGACAGAACAGACTCTGTCTTACAAGAAAAGCTAGCTTTCCATATTTCCCACAACATCTCTTCTTAGGACTGTGAGTTCCTTGTTTTCCAGAATATTATAAATCCTAGAATAGTATAAAATTCAAAGAAATTTAGAAATGGAATTTAGAGGTTCCCTTTTCCAGGTAGCCTGATTTAAAGATGTGAAGACTGAGTTACAAAGTCGTTAAGAAGGTCAAGACCAGTTCAGTTCCCATGACTTCCCCACCACAACGCCCTCCCTTCTCTGACCACCTGCAGAGATATAACTGTCAATAGCAAAATATAATCCAAAGATAAATTCTTTCTGGTCACCTGCCAACTTTCACACCAACCAACATTTGTTCAGGAGAGGAATAAGTTGAGAGTTACATGTGCTTATTTCAGAATGGAAGTAGCAACAACTCATTCTTTAGGTCTCCCTTCTTGTGAGAACCTTCCAGAACACAGGATTAGGAACAGTAAAAGGGATTGGCCTTCTATCTTTCCACTTCCATGTGAACAAAAATCTACCCCGATAACCTTGTAACCTCCTTTACATAAAAGTTGATAAATAACCAGCTTTCTTCATCTGAGAAAGAAACAACAGTGAAAAACTATAGCCACCAACATTAATCACGTTCCTACTTCAGACTCCTACCTTTTCCTCCACTCTAATATTCTAAATATAGTTTATGTTCCTGGGGTTTCTCATCCTGCTGTCTCTGCAAACTATAAGCTCCAAAGGCATGTTTCTGCTGTTTTATTATGCGTGTGACAAAGGAAGTAATAATTCTGACTACGTCAGGAATGAATGCATGTGAAGGTACTCCAAATTGTAAAGTTTAAGATAAAAGTAGTACCCCATCCTATTAGAATCATAAAACATCCCTAACTGCTCACAACAATACAAACAAGTAAAAAGTTTATAGGCGATTACAGCCTGCATTCGGGATTTAACTAATCTTAAAAGAAATTAGTTTCCTGACATAACCCAGAAAGATGAAGCAGTGGCACCTAACATTCAGTACATCATATATTCATCACTGGTTAGTTTTTTTTTAAAGTTTAATGAGTGATATGCTACACTATGCTCAATTTTAGGAGAAATTACCTTCATTATATTACAAATTACTTATTGCTACTTTTGGACACAATTACTGGTTGTCTATGAATACCAAAATGATTAAAACCAGGTTTAAAAATGTCTTTATAGTTAAAGTAAAATGATTACAGCTTTCTTAATATTGTCTTAATTTTCCAGAGAAACCTACTTAAGGCATTAGACATGGCACACAAATAAAATTCTAATTTGTTTAAGTAAACATAAAAGAAAATTTAATAAAAATGGCTCGTAAAACAAAAGAAATGCACTCAGTGTCTTCTTAACAGCTTAGTTCTAAATTAAAACATACATACTCAGCCCACACAGAATAAGATTTTGTACTGTCAAATAAACATTCATCCAAGAATGCAGGCAAAGAAATTAAAATATTATTGAAAATTGAAATGTTACCTCTATTTTTATAAGATGAGCTACGCTTAATGTACAGTAGTCAAAAAATTACATTGAATAAATAACCCCAAATGAAAAAACTGTTTTCTTCCTAAGTACCACACTACTACACTGACAAAAAGCAGCATCCCTTTGGTGGCAAAAATTAACCAATAGAAAACTTTCAGATGACTGCATTTCACTCAAGTATTTTTTTTAGGCCATCTAATAATGCACAGCATAATCTCCAAATAAAATATTTCACCAAAAAATATTCAGAGGACCATACCATCTCTATTTCTACAACCAAAAGCAAGCATTCCTAATACCTATAAAAAGCCCTTGACATTTTATATAAGTATCTTTCCAAAAGAATAAAGAGCCATACAGGCAATCATAATGTACTGGAAGTATAATATGATCTTAAAAATGTCACAGTAAAAATAACTTTCTAGGCTTAATGAAATAAAGGTAACTTTAGCTGGGTATCTGTTTTTGTTAATAAACTACTGAAGTCTTATATATATAGATATATATAGATATATAATTGGATTTTCGGTTTTGGGGTACATGTGAAGAACATGCAAGATTGTTGCATAGGTACACACACGGCAGTGTGGTTTGCTGCCTTCCTCCCCAACTACTGAAGTCTTAACCAAATTTGGCATTTCAGTATTCTCTTTCACATCTCAGTTTATTAAAATTAAACAACAAAAAAAGTTAAACAATAAAAACAAGCTCTTAGGTAAATAGTTTCTAACATAAAAATACAAAGACAAAACCACCTATATTTTTCCTTGGGGGATTAAAATTTCTCTACATGACGTTGACCTCCGGCTGTGTAATCATCTCCAAGTTGTGCTAAGTTATTAAGTTTGAACAGAAATTAGTTCAGTTTTCTAAAGAACTGGTTTTAAGGTTGAAACTGACTGGTCATCTTTTCTCTCAAGCTCTGCCAAAGCCTTTATTAAACAAACGTATCAATAAAATATCCTGACTTAGATATATTTAAATAAACTGAAGCAATACACGCTCATGAAATATTCAGTATTTATCTCTATTTTTAATCCTTGATCGTCATTGTTGTCAAAATGTGTTTAGCTCTACATCACTTTTGCTACCTATTGACAGCCTTGGTGAAAATACATATGAGCAAGGTTCATTTAAAAAAAAAAAAGACTGTCACATAACTCAAAGATTGTTTTGTTTATCTTTTAGCACAGATAATCAAAGACCAAAACTTTAAGTACCACATAGCTAATGACCAAAGACTACAATCCTCAATTACCCAGGAATATACACAGAAGCACCAAAAAAAAAAAAAGTTGGTAATTGTGGTCATATTCTGATGAAGCTGGACTATTCCAAAAGAAAAAAAAAAGAAACAAAATTATTTTTTAAAGTGGCCATAAATGATCTAATTTCCAAATCAGTCAGTCAATGAATATTACAGGCAAATAACATTAGAAAACTAAGAGTGCCATTTTTTTCTCTCAAAATTCCAATACTATACTAAATAAAAAAATACAGTCAACATTCTATGATCAACTTTAGAAAATCATGATGACGACTGGGAATACAACTATTCAATTGAGGAGGAATCACAGCATTCTAATTATGAAGGAAAAAAATGAAAGTCAAAAAACTCACTTTATATAGTATCTTGCACCTTCAAAGGTATACGCTTCTTCCCAGCCAGTAGGCAAATCTAAAACAATACATATATTACAATTAGTATTACTTCAATAATAGCAAAATAAGCCTCAGTCCATTTTAATTATTCATTTTCATTTATTAGCTGTTTCGATTAAGTAGATTTCTAACAAAAAGTGTTCAGTGTACCATAGCAGATATCATTTTTTTGAAAAAGAGCAATTCAAATTTAAAGCCACCAGAAAAGTATCCACAATATTAGTCAGTACACACTAACGTATTAGAGTGGAGAGGAACTATGTTCTGGCACCCAAGAAAGGAAAGGGAAGCCTCCTAATCCTGGGTGAAACACCCATGAATGACTAGCAAAAAACCAAAACTGTGTGTAACAGGCAACGCCTGCCTCTTGGGTATATGGTGTCTATTTAAGACCATATTTTTCAGCTACACAAATGAATTCATCTAGGAAGTGTCAACGAAGAGAAGGGAGAACTTCCTAGGTACTTAATTAGTGGAAAAGAAACGTCATGGAATACCTCCGCGTGTTTCTAAAAATTTGACTAAGAGACGTAGTTTCAGGTAGTAACGTTGAGAATGATTCAGGTGAATAATGGTATTATTATGTGGTACATATTACTTATTAATGACAAGTTGTTTGGATTTCATCAAAATACCGTGTGGAAATAAAAACAACTGATATGTATACAAAACCATAGAGTCCAAGCAGAGTAAACCAAACCAGGAAAAAAAATGTGAAATCACGTAAGAGAGTAAAATTTTTCTGTGGCATGTTTGTTACCAGATCTGTGGGGGTAACCAGGACAAATATTTGTATCACACATAACTCCATAGGATAATTGGCCTAACTAACTTAAATACCATATCCTCTTTTATGAAATCAATCTGCTATTACCCATAAAAGCAAAGAGGTCATCAAAGTTGGAATATGCGTGGAGAACACCAGAAAGGTACACTGAAGCAAAAGCCTGCACCGGGGAATTGAGAAACATGTGTATTAGTCAGAAATGCCTTAAAAATGTCACTACACCAGCCTTTCCTTTCCTCCTCCACCTTTTTGCAAATTTGGAGACATTAGTCACTTCAGTGAACTCCAGCATTTTTAACAGAGAGGCAGGTTTGTTCAATATCCTGGCAACTAGCAGATTCAGGGAATGTCAGAGTCGGAGAGAATGCACGCCAGAGGCCAGCTCTGAGGACTGCTGAAACTGGCCTCACCATGGATCCAAACTGCTCTCGAGCCTTTCCAATCACCAGGACTAGAGGCAGGCCGGTAAGAGAACACATGTTACATTTCAAAGACAAGCAAGTTTCACGAATGTAAACAAAGAATGACAAAAGAAACCCAGACCAGCACAGAGACTACGAGGAGCCTTTTTTCCAGCTCCACTCACACTTAAGCATTCAAACAAGCTCCCAAAGCCACCCGAGAGAGCCGCTTCCCCATGGCCCCCTCCAAACGGGGCCCGGGTGCCCACACGGGACACCCCCTCGCACGCCCACCGCCTCCAGGCAGTCTGTGCAACCTCCCTGCGGCTGCCGGGGACTTTGAATCAGGATCGCCAGCGACAGAGGCTGCGAACGCCTCCTCCGGCCCCGGCTGCTCCTACAGTGGCAGGAGGGAACGCGCCATGCGTTTCCCGAGCCGTTCCCCGTCAGAGACCTTCGCAGCACCCCCGAACTCCTCTCCTCCTCCATCAGCCACCTACCCACAACTCCCACCTGGGAGGAGGAGGAAGCTGCACAGCGGGAGGCAGCGCTCCCGGGAGGAGGGGGATGCGGTTCTGTTATCCCGGCGGGCGAGCAGGCTCGGGGGCTTTTAGGAGAGTGGGTAAGGACTTCCTAAAGGTTGCTGGGGGGCGAGGCGGCAGCAGGGGGTCACCCGGGGGTGGGGAGCGTCCGCGGACGAAACACTCAGGAGTCCGGGTTTCAGGGAGGGGAGGCGCCACTCCGGGGCGCCGGGGTCGTCTAGGTTGGGAAGGGGGAGAGGGCGCAGGAAGAGGGCGCCGCCTCCGAGTGCTGATGCAAGCTGAGCGGAGAGAGACGCCCGGAGACTCCACAGAACTCCCCGCGGCAGAGCCCCCCGCGGCCCCTCTACCTGCGGCCGCCCCCGCCCCGCCCCGCCTCGCCGCGCCGCCTCCGGGGGCCCGCGGCTTGGGGCAGGTTGCCTGGAGCCGGGCGGCCCGGGCTCTGCCGCCTCCTCCAGGCGGAGCCCAACTCCACTCGGGCCCGGCGTTACCTGTGCTCTGCCGCCGGTGTCCGGTGACCACGGCCTCGCCGGTGACGGGGTGCAGCCAGGTGGTGCTCTTGGCCTCCTCGCTGCAGGGTGAGAGAAGGGGCAGACACGGGGCGTGAGAGGGCGCGCGGGGGCGAGCCGAGGGGCTGCAGGGCACAGACCCGGCTCTGCCCAGTCCCCCAGCCGCCCGCCTCCTGCCCTCCCGCCCCCGCGGGGCCCCCGCGCCGTCCCCGGCTCTTTACTTGATGAAGAAGACTCGGCCGCCCCTGGTGATCCCGTAAGTCCAGGACCGGGGCAGGGAGCAGATCCACTCCAGGTTCAGATCCGCCGCCATGTCTATCCCCAGCCGCCGCCGCCGCCGCCTTCTCCTGCTGCCGCCGCGGCTGCCGAGGGAGGAGGGAACGAGCGAGCGAAGGAAGCGAAGGGAGCGCGGAGCGAGCGCGGCCGGAGCGCGCCTCTCCGGCCCGGCGCGCCCCCGCGCGCGCCCTACCCCCTCGGGCGGCGCCCGCCCCGCCGCCCCGGCAGGGTCCGGCCCCCGTCGCCGCCCCTCCGCATCCCCGCGGCCGCCGGACTGCCGCCCCGCCGCGCGCTCGGGGGATGGGCGCGCGGCGCCGCGCCCCACGGCCAGACCCCTCCCTCGGGCCCCTCCCGCCTGCCCGCCCCCTCCGCCGCGCTAAGGTTCCGGGATCGATTAAAAAAAAAGAAACCGCGTCCTGCCCCCAGGGCTTCGCCCGGAGGCGTGCCATCCCCGGCGCGGTTCAAAGGCAGCCAGTCGTCCCCGCGCCCCGGACCTCTCTCTTCCAAACAGCAGAAACGCAGCGTCTGAGCTTTGTTTTGTAAGAGCTGTCGGGGAGCCAACTGATTTCTCAAATCTATTTATCGTTTTAAAATGGAAAGCTGCTTTTATTACAGCACACGAGAGGCTTTTCCTGTTTGTTTGTTGTGCGCCAGATAGCAAAGGTTGGACTACCTACGGGCCCATGAAATACGAGTGGATTTAGACTTGGCCAAACAAGTTTTTTCTCTTCGTAGGCCCCTTAAGTCATATCTTAGAAAAACTCTCTTTTTCTTGTACTTGTTTTTAAAGATTCGTTTAATATCAGTGTGGATTTTTACCTCCCCCTGTCTCCACTAGATCACAATAATAGCTTATTTTACTGAGTCCTTGTGACAGCGTACATTTTTAAATCCCCACAACCACCCTGTGTGTGTGTGTGTGTGTGTGTGTGTGCACGCGCGCGCACGTGTGTGTACAATCTATGAAAATCCCCATTTTGCAGATAGGAAAAATGAACTTTAGAAACACAGTAATTTGCCCCGTCGTAGTGATAACTGGATTCAAAGTGACTGTAGGACTTCAAGTCTATTTGTATAACCGACTTGCTGTACAAGCCTACTGTGTTTTATTGCAATTCACTTTATTGCTGTTTGCAGATATTTTATTTTTTACAAATTGCAGGTCTGTGGCAATTCTGCATTAAACAAGTCTGTCAGCACCGTTTTTCAACAGCGTTTGCTCACTACGTGTCTCTGTGGCACCTTTTGGTAATTCTTGAAATCTTTCAAACTTTTTCATTATTGTACCTGTTATAGTGATCTGTAATCAGGGATCTCTGATGTTACTGTTGGAATTGTTTTGAGGGCACCATGAACTGAGCCCATGTAAGACAGGGAACTTAATAAATGCATGTGTTCTGACTGCTCCACCGTCCAGCTGTTCCTCTCTTTCCTTCGTCATGGGCCTCCACATTCCCTGAGATGCAACAATATTGAAATTAGGCCAACCAGTAACCCTACAATGCCCTCTAAGTGACCAAGTGAAAGGAAGAGTTGCATGTCTCTTACTCAAGCTAAAAACGATAAAGCTTAGATGTGTCAACAGCCAAGAGAGGCCAAAAGCTCGGCCTCATGTCAAATAATTAGACAAGTTGGGAATGCAAAGGAAAAGTTCTTGAAGGAAATTGAAAATGCTACTCCAGTGAATACACTAATTGTAAGAAAACAAAACAGCCTTATTGCAGATAGGAAGAAAATTTTAGTAGTCTGGGGAAAAATCTCCCCAGCCACAGCATTCACTTTAGTCAAAGCCTAATCAAGGTTGAGAGAGCTGAGGAAGCTGCAGAAGAAAAGGTTGAAGCTAGCAGAGATTTAAGGAAAGATACCATCTCCATCACCCACTAGTACAAGATGAAGCAGCAAATAATGATATAGAAGCTGCAGCAAGTTATCCAGAAAATCTAGTTAAGATCATTGAAGGTGGCTACACTAAACATTTTCAGTGTAGACAAAACAGCCTATTATTGGAAGAAGATGCCATCTAGGACTTTCTTTCATTGCTAGAGAGGAAAAGTCAATGTCTGGCTTCAAAGCTTCAAAGGGAAGGCTGACTCTTTTGTTAGGAGGTAATGCAGCTGTTGGCTTTAGGTTGAAGCCAGTTCTCATTGACCATTCCACAAATTCTAAGGCCCTTAAAAATTATGCTAACTCTACTTGTCCTGTGCTCTATAAATGGAACAACAAAGCAAAGATGACAGCACATCTGTCGTGGCTTACTGAACATTTTAAGTCCACTGTTGAGACCTACTGCTCAAAATAAAAAAAGTGATTCCTTTCAAAACATTTCTGTTCATTGACAGTGCACCTGCTTACCCAAGAGCTCTCCTGAAGACATAGAAGGAGATTAATGTTGCTTTCATGCCTGCTAACCCAGCATCCATTCTGCAGTTTATGGATCAAAGAGTCATTGTGACTTTCAAGTCTTATTATGTAGAAAGTACATTTCATAAGGCTATAGCTGCCATAGATAGTGGGTCTTTGGATGGATCTGGAAAAAGTATATTGAAAAGATTCATCATTCTAGATGCCATCAAGGACATTTGTGACTTAAGGGAGGAAGCCAAAAGATCAACATTATCAGGAGTTTGGAAGAAGTTGATTCCAACCCTTGTGGATGAGGGGTTCAAGACTTCAGTGGAGGCAGTAACTGAAAATGTGGAAATAGCAAGAGAACTAGAATTAGAAGTAGACCTGATGGGGCTGAATTGCCACAATCTCATGGTAAAATTTGAAGGAGTTGCTTCTTATGGATGAGCAAAGAAAGTGATTTCTTGAGATGGAAACTACTCCTGGTGAAGATACTGTGAACATTGTTGAAATGACAACAAATGGTTTAGAATATTATATAAATTTAGTTGACAAAGCAGTGGCAGGGTTTGAAAGGATTCATTCCAATTTAAGGAAGTATACTGTGTGTAAAATGTTATCAAACAGTATCACATGTTACAGAGAAATCTTTCATGAAAGGAAGGGTCAATCAATGCAACAAACTTCATTATCGCCTTTAGGAAACTGCAACAACCACTCTTACCTCCATCAACACTAGCCTGACTGGTCAGCAGCCATCAACAACAATGAGGCAAGATCCACCTGCAAAAAGATTAGGACTCGCTGGAGACTCAGATGATCAATAGCATTTTTTACCATTAAAGTTGTTTTTTTTGAGATGGAGTCTCGCTTGGTTGCCCAGGTTGGAGTGCAGTGGCACGATCTTGGCTCACTGTAACCTCCTTCTCCAGGGTTTAAGCAATTCTCCTGTCTCAACCTCCTGAGTAGCTGGAATTACAGGTGCATGCCACCATGCCTAGCTAAGTTTTGTATTTTTATTAGAGACAGGGTTTCACCATGTTGGCCAGGCTGATCTCGATCTCCTGATCTCAGGTAATCCACCCGCCTTGGATTCCCAAAGTGCTAGGATTACAGGTGTGAGCCACTGTGCCCGACTAAAGTATTTTTTAAATTAAGTTATGTACATTTTTTAGCCATAATGTTAGTGCACCCGTAATGGATTACAGTATATTGTAAATATAACTAATACGTGCACTAGGAAAACAAAAAATTTGTGTGACTCACTTTATTGCTATGTTCGCTTTGTTGTGGTGGCCTGGAAATGAGCCAGCAGTCTCTCTTAGGTACGCCTGTAGTTAAAATATAAGTCTTGTCTCCCTTCCTCCTGCTTTTGTTCTTTGAACAGGGCAGATTTCACTGCGACTGAGATCTTCTCCCTTAACGACATCTAAGAGTAACTGACTCTTCCCGTTGTCTCTGGTCTTTTACCACACTTGGAATCACTTAAGCATCTTTGCAGCAAGATGACTCATTGCAACAGGATGCACAGTTCAATAATAATAGTACTACTTAGTATTCTTATAGCACCTTTTTGTGACCAGTTTTGGGTGTTTCGGAAGCATGATCTCATTCATCTTCTCAGTAACTTAAAAAGGCAAATAATGTTTTTCAACATTTAAGGAAACTAAGGCACAGAAAGAGTAAATGACCTCGGACAAAGCCATATCCAGCAAGTCATGTGGGGCCTGGATGAGAATGCAGTTTCACTGAACTTTTTCTCCCATGCTCTGATTCCCCAAGGCCATTCTGTCTTCAGTGAAAAGGAGTCTGCAATTACTGCTATAATTTTCCTGTCCATCTGCATACACAAGGAGGAAAAAATAACATCATTTTCATGTTTTCTCCTTTGGCTCCTTTGCATTCTCCTCTTTCATTTCACTACTTATTACTTCTTGACATCTTATCTCCTGCCCAGTCTCTGGAAAAAATGACTCTTTTTTTTAATCAATGAATAACTAGTAGGAAGTGTTCCACATTAGCATCAGTGGTCACTGGAAATAATACAGCAAGAAAATCAAGAGCTACTGACTTTGTATTGTGCTGTCATTGCAAATAAAAAAATCTAAAGTGAATCTTTTAATATCATCATAACTTTGCAAGTCTAGTACCAGTTAGTCCAGCTACAGCATTAGACTTTTTTTTTTTTTTTTGAGACGGAGTTTCGCTCTTGTTACCCAGGCTGGAGTGCAATGGCGCGATCTCGGCTCACCGCAACCTCCGCCTCCTGGGTTCAGGCAATTCTCCTGCCTCAGCCTCCTGAGTAGCTGGGATTACAGGCACACGCCACCATGCCCAGCTAATTTTTTTGTATTTTTAGTAGAGACGGGGTTTCACCATGTTGACCAGGATGGTCTCGATCTCTTGACCTCGTGATCCACCTGCCTCGGCCTCCCAAAGTGCTGGGATTACAGGCTTGAGCCACCGTGCCCGGCCTTTCCCCCTTTTCATTTATCATCCCATACCCCTTCAATGACTGACTCAGATCTAAACTCATATCTAACCTCTGCTTTTTATTTATTTATTTTCATATTTCCATTCTATGAGACTATTCAATTTCTTATGTCATGATCTGCCTTTTGGAGAAGGATTATCCAATGACTATCACAGCACAGCCGAAAAAGAGGAGGTTTAACAAGTACTGAGCGCTAAAAATAAACCGCACTCGCTCCATATAACGGAGGAAAATCCTTGTTCTAAAGAGCTTATAGTTCAAACAAAGCAGAAAAACACAATGACAAGAAAAACACAAAGTTAAGTTTTCTAAAATATGTGAAAGGAAAAAGAAGAAGGTGACGTCTGAGAAAGCAGCTAATAAATTTGTTTCCCTTTTTAAAGGAGATGGGAAAAAAGTATGAGTTCTAAAAAGTGGAGAAAGAGGATCGTGAGAGAGAAAATAATTCCCTTTACCATGAGAAGCATCTATAATTCATACATTATAAATGTTTATTAAAATCTACCAGCAAACTTTTGTGACTTTTATTTGGTTGTCTTTCCAAATATCTCTGTGATACGTCATATAACACATTATTGCATGATGCATGATGTGCCTCATATATCACATGTTGCATTATTAATTCACAAAATAAAGATGATGAAGTCTCGCTCTGTTACCCAGGCTGGAGTGCAGTGGCGTGATCTCTGCTCATTGCAACCTCCGCTTCCCAGGCTTGTGATCCTCCCACCTAAGCCTCCTGAGTAGCTGGGACCATAGGTGCAAACTACCAGCCCCGGCTAAGTTTTTTTATTTTTGGTTAGAGATGGGGTTTCACCACATTGCCCAGGCTGGTCTTGAATTCCTGAGCTCAGGTGATTCACCCACCCACCTTGGTCTCCCAAAGTTCTGGGATTACAGGTGTGAGCCACCACACCCAGCCGACAAAATAAAGAACGTTGTAAACAGTTCCTGTAACTTTTAACTAGTCAACAGTAAGGTGTTATATATCATCAAAAGTCCACAGGGAAGGGCAAAATATATGATCCAATTAGCTTAGTGGAAATCTAGGCAGAAAGGCTGGAGACAAAGGTCTAAGGCAGAGAAGAAATATAAAATTTTGAAACAAATTTATCAAAGCTTTTTTCTGTTAAGAACTGGATACAGAAAGATAAAAATAAAATTATTTCTTTCACTCATTCATTCAGTGACTATGACTGTATAGGGTCCCTACCATTCTGCTGGGTGATAGCAAGTAAAAGACTTGGCTTATTTTGGGCAGCTTAGAAAGGGAGATGGAGATGTAAGTGCAGTGTGGGAAGTAGCATCTCCATCCTTGTCATAGACTATAAATCTTTTGTAACTGTTATTTTTCAAGGGTGTCCCATGAACCATTCAAGGTCTATCCTGAACTACAGTCTTTTAATGTTGATGTTTTGGAGTGCTCTTCAGTTATGAAAAGGGAGAACTGAAAGAAATATGTAATAGCACTAGTTATTTTGCTGCTGGCTGATCTCTTGACTACAGCAGGGATTCTAGACAATGTTTAGGGCATCTGCCCGGAGTAATGGAAAATAAAAAGGAAGGAGATGGTTTAAAATATTTTCAGGGAGCTTGCATCTGAAACCCTGGACCTGTTCAAATTAAACACCTCTTCTTTACCTCAGTCAGGGAAACTGTAATTATCTACTTCTCTCTTTGCTATAAAAGAGAAGGAGCGACATTCTAATAGCAGAGAATTAGAAAAGAAGTATGTTATAATGCGGGAGCAGGGGGCAGGGTCGGGAGGGGAATGTTGAGTCGGGTCTGGCTGAATTTTACACTTGGCCTTGCCATTCATTAGTTGTGTGACTTTAGACAAATCTTTTAACCTCCGGCCGGGCGCGGTGGCTCAAGCCTGTAATCCCAGCACTTTGGGAGGCCGAGGCGGGTGGATCACGAGGAGGCGGGTGGATCACGAGGTCAACAGATCGAGACCATCCTGGTCAAAATGGTGAAACCCCGTCTCTACTAAAAATACAAAAAATTAGCTGGGCATGATGGCGTGTGTCTGTAATCCCAGCTACTCAGGAGGCTGAGGCAGGAGAATTGCCTGAACCCAGAAGGTGGAGGTTGCAGTGAGCCGAGATCACGCCATTGCACTCCAGCCTGGGTAACAAGAGCGAAAATCCGTCTCAAAAAAAAAAAATCTTTTAACCTCCACTTCCCACTCAGACCTCTGGATCCTCGTGTGGTAAGTGAAGCCATAGGTCTATTTAAGCCATTAAATATGACACTTTTTCCCTCTAAAGTCCGGTGCACTCCAGTGACTGAAGTTGGGGATGTTTTGTCACAGTGAACAGACACGAGTAAGACGTCTGCTCTATAGAATTGTTTAGGATTTTCTGCCACTGGATGTCTTGTTAATAAAAAAGTTCGGAAGTGCAATTGACAGTGTTTTCCACACACATGCTTGTACAAAGCGCTCTTTAACAGAGACGTTATAACACATTCTAAGCAGGAAAATGGGCTTCTCATCGATATTATATACCGTAGCCATTAAGTGGTAGACTTAGGGCTTGAACCACCTTCGGACATTAGGTTTTAAACTCTGTCCATGAGATGCTCCTTTCTGAGCCGAGCTTCATTCACTGTGTCTATGTCCTCAGGCCCAGTCACTCTTCTACCTGCTGCACTTGTCATCTGCTCCCCCCACTTCACTGTGCCTGCTCTTCTGGGTCACCAGTTGCCATGCTGCAAGCTACCAAGTCCAGGGGTATTTTGGTTCTGAGCTTTTCCAGCCTTCATGCTGTATCGACATAGTCACCACTGCTACTCCCTGAAACCCTCCCCTTTTTGGTTTTATGGCACTACTTCGTGTAGTTCTCTTGCTCTTACGGCAATATTTATCGAAGCGTGTTCTACAGATCATCTGCAACCAAGTCACTGGGGATGCTTATTTAAATCCATCCCTGGGCCCTTCCCCCGACCCGTTCAACCAGACCTTCTGAGGGTTAGACAAAGGAATTGGCATCTGACAAGCACTTTGGTGATTCTTGTACGTGCTAACATAGGAAAGCTACTGCCTAGGGTTTTAGTTCCTAATCTATATTTCCACCCTAGGCCTGTCTCCTAATTTCTAGAAAATCAAATTTTCTTCTAGACATGTTTCTTCTGGAACATTCCTTCTGGGTGTTCCTTAAATACTTCAAACTCAACATGCCAAAACAAGTCACTTTTCCTCCAAATGCTTGTGTCTACTGTCTTAGAGAATGGTACCAGCATCCAACCAGATACCCGCATCAGAAACTTCAAAATCATTTCCCCACACCTAGTCAGTCAGTAAATTGTGTTATCTGTCCATTAAATACATCACACGATTATCTCTTCCTTATTTCCATATGCTAATATGAGCACTCATCACTGCCACCCAAATGGTTTTTCAAAAATGCAAATCTAATTATGTCTCTTTCTTACTTGAAATCCTCTCATGGCTCAAAACACTTACAGGATAAAATCCCAAGCCTGTCGTTTGTCATTCGAGGACCTTCCTGAGCTAACCCCTGCCGGTCTACGTGTCAGCCGTGTGGAATGGCCCACTGCTCTCTGATCCAGCCGGGTTCTTTCAAGCCTTTGCACATGCTACTCTCTCTTCCTAGAATGCCTTCTTTCCTGTTTATGTAACAAACTCCTACCAATTTAACTTCTTCTCCCAAAAGTTACTTCTGCTATGAAACCATCCCTGATTCCTTTGGACCAATCTGATAACTCCTACCGTACTCATTTATCTTAACTACTGAAATGACATTCTAGCTTATATCTTTTTCTCCTCCTTAAACTTCCTAAATGAAACATTTTATTTATCTTCATCATCTAGCATTCAATAAACTTTATTTAAGTGAATGAAGAATAATACTTATATTTACATAATGCTCTATATTTTACAAAGCACTCCATATTTGATACTTATTTCTGCTTGTATTACTGTGACCTGCCAGTGAGTTATGTTTCTATCCTTTCTTAGATTTAACACTCCGTTTAGCTTTTTATAGACTGTCCCATATAGAAGAGAAAAAAATGGCATGGGCCCAAGAGCAGCATAGCAGTGTATGAAAATAGCTGCTTTCCACAGAGCTGTCTACCTGGCTTAAAAATTACTAAGGATTTATAGATATTTTGAATAAGACACTGAAGGACAGAAAGAATTCAGCATTATATTTAGTTTGTTAAAGAAACCTATGGTCCTTCATTTATGTACAAATTCTTCCTGGAGAAAGTAGTATTGATAAAAGTAATGTGTAGTAGTTAGAGAATAAAATAAAATTTAGCTACGTTAACTGGGAGGAAAAACCCATGTAAATTTATAATCACTGAAGATATGTGTAGCTGTGAGTGACAATGGCTATCAGATCTCATACCCTAAGCTCAAGGGATAAGTGAAAGAATGAAGAAGACTAATTTTCTCCCTCTTCATTAGCATTTTACACAGTGCATGGGTACTCTCTAAGTAGACTCTAAATGGACTATTTTTATTTAATAATTTGGATCAGTTCTTGCTTAAAGCAAGAAATTATTTCCCATCTGACCATTCATATCTTTTTTTTTTGGAGCGGGGAGAAAGGGAGGAAGGCTGGAAGGGATGGAGGAAGGAAGGGATGAAGGAAGGAAGGAAGGTAGGGAGGAAGGGAGGAAGGGAGGGAGGGAGGGAAGGGAAGGAAGGAAATCAAGCAATGAGAGAGATATTGCCGACCTGGATCTAGAGGTTTACAAGTTGATTTCTTTCTTTTTTTGAGAGAAGGAAAGAAAGAAAAAAAATGAATAAAGGAGAGGAAGAAAAAGGAAGAGAAAGAGGGAGGGTGAACGAAAACATTGCTTTATTCTGAAAAAAAAAAATGGGTATTAATAATGACCAATCAATGTTTCATTTAAACCTATGAGTAGGTGTGATGTGGTATTGACAAGAATGTATATTTTGTGTATTTGAAGTGGAGAGCTCTGTAAATATTTATTAAGTTTACTTGTTCTGGATCTGAGTTTGAGTCCTCGATATCCTTATTAATTTTCTATCTCATTGAATCTAAGTCTCTATGTATCTGGGTGTTAGGATCGTTAGCTCTTGTTGTTGCATTGATCCTTTTACCACTGTATCTTTGTTGCTTTAAAATCTATTTTACCCAATAAAAGAGTTGCATCTCCTGCTTTTTATTTATTTATTTATTTATTTTTGCTCTCCCTATGGTTGGTAAATCTTTCTCCATCCCTTTGTTTTGAGTCTTTGTGTATCCTTGCATGTGAAATGGGTCTGGATATAACACGCCGTTGGATTTTGGCTGTCTTTTGAATGGGGGATTTAGTCGATTTAAATTTAGGGTTACTGCCATTTGTTGTTAACTGGCTGTTTTATCCATTCGTCGATATAAATTCTTTATGTTGGTGCTCTTTACTTTTTGGTATATTTTTAGAAAGGCTAAT
>CM052656.1:118651981-118684191 GCA_028533165.1 Leontopithecus rosalia | reverse complement strand
GCCTTCTCTGCATCAATTGAGATAATCATGTGGTTTTTGTCTTTGCTTCTGTTTATGTAATGAATGACGTTTATAGAGTTGCGTATGTTGAACCAGCCTTGCATCCCCGGGATGAATCCTACTTGATCATGGTGGATAAGCTTTTTGATGTGCTGTTGCAATCAGCTTGCCAGTATTTTATTGAAGATTTTTGCGTCTATGTTCATCACGGATATTGGCCTGAAGTTTTCTTTTCTTGCTGAGTGTCTGCTGGGTTTTGGTATGAGGATGATGTTGGTCTCATTAAATGATTTGGGAAGGATTCCCTCTTTTTGGATTCTTTGGAATAGTTTCAGAAGGAATGGTACCAGCTCCTCTTTGTATGTCTGGTAGAATTTAACTGTGAACCCATCTGGACCCGGGATTTTTTTGGGTTTAGGCTCTTAATTGCTGCCTCAAGTTCTGACCTTGTATTGGTCTATTCAGGGTTTCAACTTCTTCCTGGTTTAGGCTTGGGAGGATACAAGTGTCCAGGAATTTATCCATTTCTTCCAGGTTTACTAGTTTATGTGCATAGAGTTGTTTGTAATAATCTCTGATGATGGTTTGTGTTTCTGTGGAATATGTGGTGATATCTCCTTTACCGTTTTTTATTGCATCTATTTGATTATTCTCTCTTTTCTTTTTAGTTTTACATGTTTTTCAAACTTTGAGATAGCAGACTATTGAACACTCTGCAGGGGAAGTGTTTCATGCCATTAACCAAACAAAGCTAAGCAGAGTTCTTATTAAGCTAATTAAAAAAATCTTCACTGTATAGCATGCAGCCTTTTTCAAATGCAAATGACTCCAGAACTTTTAGTAATTCCCTGACCCAGTGTTCCTCAGGACACTGTAGACTATTGCTAAGCAGCCACCTTCACAATATAATTTGAGGATTGGCTACCACAACTGACTGATTGATAATGTCATTACTGTTGTTTGTTCATTTTGTTATTATTTCTATAATTTGTGAATTAATCTAACACTTATTTATTGAGTACCAACATTTTCTAGGCATTATCTAATGTCCTGGTGAGCTTCCTATGCTAAACATGTGTAATCTAAAGTCCCTTCTGTTTACTATTGACAATTATCCCTGAGTCTGGCCAATCAAAGGCTTGCCCCATTTCACATGGATCCATCTCACCTTTTTTATATGAATGGAAGGAGGCACTTCTCAGTTGGTGTTAGCAGGGTCTAGTCTCGGAAGGAATGCTCTCTTCACCCACTGTTCCACAGACCTTTTCTCCTTGGCCCTCAAGCAATGGGGAGTTCGCGTTTTCTGCAGTGCCAAAGGTTCAGACCACAAGACCATCTCTACTTTCTATATAAGTGGATCTGGGCTTCTCGGCCAGAAATGTGGCATATACCATTCTTTGGGACTTCTCTCCCTCTGGAATCCTGTTTTCCCAAGAGAGGAATCTCTTGGCTTTTGCATCCCTGAGGCTTATTCATTTATTCTTTAAAAATATACAGAGTATCTTCTAGAACCTGTAATTTTTTTTACCAGGTCCTAGGACTATAAAAATGAATAAAATATTTCCCTTGACTAGAAAAACTAGCTAGGCACATAGCAGCCTATGAAAAACTCACTGGGATAATGATAGGCTATCAGCATCAACTGAGTTACAGCAATTCCGAATATCTACTGAATGCTCATTATGTGCCGAATCTAAGTACATTAGTACTTAGATTCTTAGTACGTACTAAGAACTAAGTACGATGTTCTAAGTACGTTACATGTATTATCTCGTTTTATATCCGTAACGAACTTATGAGATCGTTACTTACATTCCTCCATCTTATAGATAAAGGATCGGAGACTGGGTCCACAGTTACGCAGCTAGAAATGACCTAGCTGGGATTTGCAACTGAGCAGTTTGGCTCCAGGGTTGGTACTGTTAGTCGCTATACTACCGTGCATCTCTAGTGTTAGCATAAGGCAGTAGAGGAGAGGCCTCTCCTGTGAAAATCACAATGTAAGTGCTACTTGAGCTGGGTCTTGATGGTTGAGTCACATTTCATTAAGTACCAGGTAGACGTATGTATGAGGAGGGGAGAGAAGGAATGCGGGAGGGGATCGCTGCACATATGGTTGTGTAAGTTGTGCACAACGATGCCCAGCTAAGAATATGCAGAGAAGGGGCTGGAATCTATAGCCCCTCTGCTCACTGGGCTGGGGATCCTGGGATGGCTCTTCACCACCTGGGGGAAAGGATGCAATCTGCATAAAGGTACTATATATTGCTCTTTCCATCTGGGTTCTGGGAGTCATCTTGTGGGATGGATACGCTGTAGAAAATGTAAACTAGAAAAATTGAATTTAAAGGCTTTTTTGTGTTCGGCTTCCAATTCTTGTCTCATAATTCTACCACTTCAGATAGTAAGTGTCATCAATGCTGCCTTCCTGTCATAACTGGGTCTGCCTGCCCCTCGAAGTGCCCCCCATTTCAAAATTAATTCTTGCTCCTCCCTAACCATAAGAATATTTCCACATTTAAATGTTTTTAAAATCTTTTTCAGAGATACGATCTCATTTGTGGCTCAGGCTGGAGTGCCATGGCACAATCATAGCTCACTGCAGCCTCAGGTTGCAGGGCTCAAGGGATTCTCCCACCTCAGCCTCCTGAGTAGCTGAAACTACAGGCACACACACCTGGCTAATTTTTGTTGTTGTTAGGGACAGGGTTCCTCTGTTTATGTTGCCCAGGCTGGTCTTGAACTCCTGAACTCAAGCCATCCTCCCACTTCTGCCTCCCAAAGTCCTGGGATCACAGGCATGAACCACTGCTTCCAGCCTATTTATTTATCTTTAAGAGACTAGGGTCTCTCTTGCTCAGGACTGAATGCAGTGGTGCAATCATAGCTCACTATAGCCTTGAATTTCTGGGCACCTTCTGCCTCAGTCTCCCAAGTAGCTGGGACTACAGGCACGTGCTACTACAAAACATTCCCACATTTTAAAATATAGCCTGGAACGGACTGTTTTTTTTTTCACAGTTTATTAAGGTATGAATGACTTATAATCTTCCTTAAAATGCCAAAAAGAGATTGTTTAATAATAAAAAGAACGTGCAGGTAGTAAAGTTTTAGGCAGGGGAAAATGTTTTTGGACAGAGAGAACAATCAGACAGCTTGTGGGTAAAATTCAAATGCCTAGCTGTCTGTGTTCTGTTTAGGTTCAAGAACCTCGCAATATAGTTCCCTTACTCAGCCTCTCCTTGCAACTAACCTTTGAAATGTAAACTGAGTGCATGTTTTAGATCATGTCTCTTACCCCTCCTTCAGGTCGGTCCCCTGTCAGCTCTGTTTCTTTGTTCTTTTGGGAGTTGGGCCATTGTTTGGTTGACAAGTGTCCCTAGCTTACCTGTCCATGGGTCCTTTTCCTAGAGCCACAGCAGTAAAAGTCACCTCCAGTCCTAACTATGTCCCAGTTTGGGGAGACTGGCCCGGACCCAGATGATTTGCTTGAATATTCACTCTGATGATCTGTCTCACCCCATGACCTAATATTAATTTAATATCAACCCCACATTAAATATGGTTGTGTACACGTTGTTATCCACAGTAGTATGATACGGTTGTTCTGGGAAGCCCAGAAATAGGTCTTCTTTTAAAATGCAAATACTAGGAGCGTGAATAGCACTTTCAACTAATTTACACTAAGGTGTTAGAGTTTTTTGATGGCCCTTTTTTCCCCTCAGGAGGAATTTAGGCAGGGAGATTAGAGAATAAGACCTGGGAGAAAAAAGAAAAGGAGAAAGAAAGAGGCAAGGAAAAGGAAGAGGAGGAATAAGCATAATGGAAATTGAACTACGCCTGACGTCTAACTTTATCCTGCGGATACTTTTTCCTTTGGGGACAACATTTTCTTTTTTTTTTTTTTTTTGAGACGGAGTTTCGCTCTTGTTACCCAGGCTGGAGTGCAATGGCGCGATCTCGGCTCACCGCAACCTCCGCCTCCTGGGTTCAGGCAATTCTCCTGCCTCAGCCTCCTGAGTAGCTGGGATTACAGGCACGCGCCACCATGCCCAGCTAATTTTTTGTATTAGTAGAGACGGGGTTTCACCATGTTGACCAGGATGGTCTCGATCTGTTGACCTCGTGATCCACCCGCCTCGGCCTCCCAAAGTGCTGGGATTACAGGCTTGAGCCACCGCGCCCGGCGGGGACAACATTTTCAAACAACACCTAGAACGTACATTTCTCATTAACGATCCTTCTAGGGGAAACCAAGGAGACCCACGCAGGTTTCCAAATACGCCATTGTAGAGGTACTGATCCAGACATCTCATTGTACTTGAGGCAAACATTCCTACTCAGTAAATGAGAAACAACGTTCCTATTCATCTGTTTCGTGGACCCTGTGAATTCTTTAACGTTTGCGAAATAATAAAAGCTTTTTCTTAAAATGTGACATTATATATGCCTTTGGACATGTTTGATATAGGAAACATATTTCCTCTAAGCTAGCTAAAGAGAAAAAAGTCTCTCATGAACAGGCAAGGTATCTCACAGAACTCAAGGGCAAGAAATACAGCTGCATTTCTCAAGGGGTTGGAGCCGAGGGCTGAAAAGAAACTTGTCAGTGACTGAGGCAACCCTTGGGTTTTTTTTTTTTTTTTTTTTTGAGACGGAGTTTCGCTCTTGTTGCCCAGGCTGGAGTGCAATGGCGCGATCTCGGCTCACCGCAACCTCCGCCTCCTGGGTTCAGGCAATTCTCCTGCCTCAGCCTCCCAAGTAGCTGGGATTACAGGCACGTGTCACCGTGCCCAGCTGATTTTTTGTATCTTTAGTAGAGACGGGGTTTCACCATGTTGACCAGGATGGTCTCGATCTCATGACCTTGTGATCCACCCGCCTCGGCCTCCCAAAGTGCTGGGATTACAGGCTTGAGCCACCGCGCCCGGCCCTTGGGATATTTTTTCTTTTCCTGAAACTTACCTCTTCCCCACTCCACTTTCCCCATAGTTGTTAATTGTTGTTATCTGTCTGTTTCTACTCTCTTTTTGCAGAATAGCTTTCTTAGCTCCCCTTTTATATGGCACATCATGCATGGTTGCCAGATTTAGCAAACAAAAATAGAGCATGCTTGTATTTTACCTGGCAACTCTAAAGTCATGCCTACTCTATCCAGAGCCCTCATTTCCTGAGTCTAGCTGACCCGTAACCCAGAGCTCACTTACAAGAGCCTCTGTGTCCTCGTGTTATAAGGCTCTCTGTGCCTTTCCTTGCCTCTTTCCTTCTCCATTAGGTTGGATCTAATTAGTCCAGCTTCGGCCACTGTCCAGCCGATCACATCTTATGTTGCTGGGATTAGCGACAGAGTCACAGGGCCCATCTCTTAGGCAGGAAGCATTGTTAAAAAAGGGAAAAGTGCTGATAATTCAGCTCAAAATGTTATGGACTAGATATAAATTCAGGCTCTACGTAAACATTGCTATACATGTAGAAGTAGCTCTGGCAAGTTTCTTGAGTTCATGGACTAAGTTTTATTGGTCTTTGTATGTTGTGGTGCCTGGCATCTGGTGCTCTATACCCGTTGCTGAATTACGTTAAACAGAAACAATCTCAAACGTTATTCTATTAATTTGAATATCTGAGGGCCGGGCGCGGTGGCTCAAGCCTGTAATCCCAGCACTTTGGGAGGCCGAGGCGGGTGGATCACGAGGTCAAGAGATCGAGACCATCCTGGTCAACATGGTGAAACCCCCGTCTCTACTCAAAATACAAAAAATCAGCTGGGCATGGTGGTGTGTGCCTGTCATCCCAGCTACTCAGGAGGCTGAGGCAGGAGAATTGCCTGAACCCAGGAGGCGGAGGTTGCAGTGAGCCGAGATGGCACCATTGCACTCCAGCCTGGGTAACAAGAGAGAAACTCCGTCTCAAAAAAAAAAAAAAAAAAAAAAAAAGAGTATCTGAAAATGTGGAGGGAGACCAGGCAACTTTCCAGAAGCGGTGTTCTAAGAGGCCGACCACGTTGCTTTTAGTGAATAGTACAATAAGGCATCAAATGGGGACCTGGCGTCAAGAGTCACTGAAAAGCTCAGTGACTTAGAAATAGCTTAAATATTTTATCCTCAGCCCATTTTACCAAACAGATACCTTTTAAAAGATAAAAACATTACTCCAGCAAGATTAATATCTTAGCCAATCACAAAGAGGATAATTATTTTATTAAAATTTCAGATGAAATGCTCTTCTAATAAACATTTTTTTTTAAAAAACCCTTTTATCGTGGGCCATTCTCTTTTCTTTTCTTTCTTCTCTTTAGGCCATTCATAATACTCTTTACATAATGATTAACATTTCTTTCAGGTTCCTTTACGCATAGTGGTAGCCAGTGACTTTTTACTTATCACCTATTGCTTATATGATGCTAACTGAAGATGGGATAAAACCATTTGTCTTAGCAACACCTACAGCAGTGATGGCTAAAAGTCTTGGTGGCGTAATTTAATTGGGGTGGAAGACAGAGCACGAAAGTAAGACATTGACGTAGGATCGCATGATCTGGGCTGGAAAACACATGACTAAGGTTTAAATCTCAGCTCTCCTTGCAATTCACTGTGATGCCTTAGCTGTTTCATAACCTCTCTAAGTCTTGGTTTCTATAAAGCAAAGATAAATATGGCTGCCCAGCCACCTGCCAGGGTCATTAATCAAATGAGATAATGTAGGTGAAAGTGGTTTGTAAACTATGAAACACTTCACAAACAAGATTTTTCTTATTGTTACTGTCCAATAAAAGATGCTTATAGTCATATTAATGTTAAAAAATAGCATTACTACATTGATGGCTACTATGAGCAAGAGGTACAAGCTATAAAGATAGAATTATTGAAAGAAAAATAAACATGTACTATATATATATTTGAGACGGAGTCTTGCTCTCTTTTTTTGAGATGGAGTCGCCCAGTCTGGAGTGCAGTGGCATGATCTTGGCTCATTGCAGGCTCCGCCTCCCAGGTTCCAGCAATTCTCCTGCTTCAGCTTCTGGAGTGGGTGAGATTACAGGTGTGTGCCACTACGCCCGGCTAACTTTTGTATTTTTAGTAGAGACAGGTTTTCACCATGTTGACGCGGCTGGTCTTGAACTCCTGATCTCAGGTGATTCGCCCACCTTGGGCTCCCAAAGTGCTGGGATTACAGGCGTGGGCCACTGCACCCAGCCTGTACTGTCTTTCAGGACAAAATTTTCCTATTGCTTATTAATTTTTAATGTATAAGATGAGCAGAGAGCACACTAGGCTTGAGAGAAACATGAGCTCCTAAAACAACAAAAAATGTGGGTAACAAAAGCTTAATGATTTCGGTCTTTAACAATGGTCTGCATTGATAAGGGTAGGAATCTTCAAAACCTCCCCTGTTTAATTTCTATGCCTGTGCCACTGTCTCATCCCACATCCTCATTTTTGTTGGAATCTCCAGACAGAAGGCAGGGCATAGCTGTTTGTACATCCTCTGCCCCACAGAGAAATATATCAGTATCTACTCTCTTCTCATTTCATTTTGTCTGTGATCTTAAGCCTCCCTATTTAGAGAAAATGAGAAACAGCTTTTTCTCACAAACAATGGGAGACCTGTGGAAAAGCAAAGATTTTTCTACTGCTGAAAACTCCTTTCTTCTTATAATGAGTGTGGAACATGTTGGAACATACTGGTTTTGTCTATGGTGATTTTCATGCCCTAATGGGGGTTTGATACACATGGGTGCCCAATAAATGATTACTGAATAAACAAATTGATTGACCATAGCTTGCCTGAATTAGTATATCCTCAAGATGGGATATCGATATCTTTTTGCTAATTAATCCATTTAACTATATAAAGATGGTATTATAAGAACTTTGACCTTGGAGTTGTCCATGGATGCAATTCCCCAATATACACTAGTTGTGGAACAGAATACTATTATTAAATCAGATACTTATGACTTGCCTTACTTGGGAAACACTTGTAAATATCCATTTTGAATATCGATAAGGCAATGTCTAGACCCTCTTTTGTATTAATGGTTTTATTATTTAAAGTGTTAAAGTCAGTTGAATTCATGTCTAACCAAACTGAATTGAATTTCAAGTCTATGCTGTTAAGTTTGATTAACATTTACAAAGGAAAAGAAAGCAGGCTATTTCCAGACAAGTTTTCTGTTTACAAGTTGGGGGAAGATTGCCTGTTTTAAACAGTGGAATTGATCTTGGGGTGATGAGCTTTTAAAACAAGATGGACTCCAGCCAATTAGACCAGAGACACAGAAAAAACAAAATATAGAAAAGATAGAGGTGCATTGACGGGCAGCTTTTAATATAAAATTTAAGCACTGGTTATTATTCTATTAATTTTGTTAGATTCATAAATTTTGTAGTTGGATCATCTGAGCTAGTTAATATATGAGGTTTGCTCATCTACTTACTGAAGAGGCTGTAATTACTTGTCATTTTATGATGTTTTATTTGTTTCACGCTATTGTTCACCGCCACTCTCGAGGTCTATAGAATTCCACCCCTTGTTTATAGTGTCAATTTTTTTTCCCTTTCCATGCCAGAAAAAAAATTAGCTGTACCTTGTTGCTCTCCTCGGTGCCTTGTCTCTTGCTTAGGTCCCAAGTTTCTGCCTAACTGGTTGGAGGAATACTTCTGGGCTTGCCACTGTAATTTGTTTAATCAGGTCCAGGTCATGGGAACAGAGCAGTGATTCTGAGAACGATTTGCCCTCAGCTGAGGTCTGGCTGCCCTAGAGAATAGACCTCATGTTATGGGAACAACAGCATCCTGTTTCAAAGCAGGGGACACAGAGCCCTGAGAAATCATTTGGGGAAAGAAATTTGAAAATCAACCTGCAAATGGGGGATGCTGGAACAAGATGTCTGCCATGCTTCAATGGCAATTGCCATTGGTCAGGTTCTTTGCCTCGATTATCTGGCCTTAGTTAAAGTGATTATATTTTCTAGTTGCTTTGATTTCACATATCAGTCAAATCTTTCCTTTGGATACCACTGAAACTTTTTCTGAATTATAATTATTAATTCATGTATCAAAATAAGATTTCTTTAGCAGACAATTAGATATAATCATTAAAAATGTTATATTATAGGCTAGATGTGGTGGTTCATGTCTGTAATCCCAGCCCTCTGGGATGCTAAGGTAGGCAAATTGTTTGAGCTCAGGAGTTTAAGACAGCCTTGGCAACACAGCAAAAACAGGTCTCTACAAAAAATGCAAAAATTGTCTAGGTATGGTGGCTCACGCCTGCAGTCCCAGCTACTAGGGAGGCTAAGGCAGGAGGATGGCTTGAGCCCAGAAGGTCAAGGCTGCAGTGAGCTGAGATCGTGCCACTGCACTTCAGCCGGGGTGACAAAGTGAGACCCTGTCTCCAAAAAAATAAAATAAATAAAAATTTAAAAATGTTATGTTATCAATCCACCTTCTTCATCAGAGGAAAGAAAGAAAAAGAGTGTTATAATAAAGGGAACATTTTAACATTCTCCTGAGATGTCTCTGGAGAGCACTAGAATAATAGTATAGTGACATGATAGCTCTATTGTCTTTCTACCCTCATGTTTGCTCACATGTGCAGTTAACTAAGTAATTGCGTAAGTGTCTTTAGCCTCGATGTGCTACGAGGGTTTTGTAGAATTATATCTAAGAACCACTTTTGTTCCATTGGGAATAAAGGAAACAAATGTCCCATGGAAAGTAATTAAAGTTTCCTTTTTCCCCCCCGCACAAACTTTTTCTTAAAGTATTATTTGCTGACCCCAAAAGGATTTGGGGAACAATAATGGATATTTACTTAGAGTGAATGCTGTGGAACATGTGAATGAAAACAAACTATTGAGCTATGGTAATGTTCTTTAGATATTACAATTTTAAATATGCTTCTGTTGGCCACAGTGGCTCACCTCTGTAATTCCAGCACTTTGGGAGGGTGAAGGGTGAAGATGGTTTGAGTTCAGGAGCTGGAAACTAGCCTGGGTGAAGAAGTGAGATCCCGATCTCTACAAAAATTCTAAAAAATATTCGCCAGGTATGGTGGCACTCACCTGTAGTCCCAGCTCTCAGGAGGCTGATATAGGAGGATCCTTGAGTACAGGAGTCTGAGGTTACAATGAGCTATAATCGTGCCACTGTGCTCCAGCCTGTGACAGAGCAAGACGCTGTCTGGAAAAAAAAAAAAAAGCTTGCTTATTTTCAGTTCAAAATACTATTAAAATAAACTTTGCCACATGCACAGGATTCCTATTGATTGACTTATGATTGCTGCAAATCCAGCTAGAACATAATATTTGAAAAATCTGGACTTTATTGGGCAATACAGTCAAGGGTGGGGGTTGCTGCGGTAGGACATGAGGTTCTCATAACATTCTCATGAAAGTTCAGTGGCCAGACCCAAAAAAAAAATAAGTCTTTTGTGTTCTTATCATGTTTGTGTAAAAAATAAATACTGCTCTAAAAAATTGCGTAATAGAAAGTTCTCACTGTTAGAGCTTTAAAAGATTGCAATACACAGGCCATACGTGTCATTTAATTACGCACTGATTTGCCTGTTCAGACATGTCTTTGCTGTCCCGGGTATTCATTAGAAGTTCAAATATAATTACAATGAATATTTAGCAACATGTGTATATAGGATTTGTATAATTACGTGGAACAATAAAGTTGGTTTTAGAGTTGGATGCATGCATGTAAAACAAACGACATTTCCTAAGATTATGCTTCCATATGTTAATTTTTATTTAAAAAAGACATAATTTTGCCAGTAAAAATGTTTTTTCCTACTAATGGTGAAATTTAAAGTGTATTAGGTAATCAAGTTTTATCAGAATGCATGCATGTCAACTGTTGTTTAACTTGAGGGTTACACATAAATTCTTAGGCAGGTTTAAAATATGATAAGCTGATTGAGACAGTATCCAAAGTGTTTTGCCCTCCTTTGGCAATCTTTTAAGGACTATATATAATCCTCTCTCTTCCTTCAACTCTTACTGAATTGGTTGAGGTTCCCAATACCACAGAATTTGTGGTACACAGAGAAAGTAGACCAAATAATTAAACACTACCTCTGTATTGCAGGAACAACCAGAATTCAAGATAAGGATAGAGAAACTTCTGGGAGTCTTTTTTTCTTTCTGAGTAAGCCTACCACACCCATCAGAAGATGACGAAGTTCAAAGGGTGAATAAGTACAAGCTTCCCTTGAAACAGTGGTTCACAGATTTTTTTTCAGTGACTCTTTTACCAACAAAATGCCCTACCTTTTTTCCTGGTAATCAGTGTTTTTCTCTTTTTTTCTCTTCCTTCCTCCCTTCCTTCCTCTTTCCTTCCTTCCTTCCTCTTTCTTTCTTTCTTGCTTTCTTGCTTTCTCTTTCTTTCTTTCTTTCACAGGATCTCACTCTGTCACTCAGGTTGGAGTGCAGTGGTGCGATCATGGCTCACTGCAACCTCAAACTCCCAGGCTCACATGTCCTCCCAGCTCAGCCTCCTGAATAGCTGGGACTGCAGGTGCACACCATGTCTAGGTAATTTTTAATTTTAATTTTTAGTAGAGATGAGGTCTTGCTATGTTGCACAAGCTGATCTTGAAACCCTGGATTCAAATGATCTTCTGGTCTCCCACAGTGTTGAAATTGCAGGTCTGAGCCACCATGCCTGGCAGTAAGTACTTTTCTGAAGGCTACTTCTGAAGTGGTTCACAAGCCAATCCCTTACCAACTTAACACCTTCCAAATTAAACAGCAGTTTAATGTTCCAAGAGTACAAGCATGAAGGCTCTTAGGAATAAAGCAATAAGATTAATTGTGATGGGATAGCTCTTGAATGTAAGAAAATAGGGAAATACAAGCCTTTAATGCCTTTCTATCTACAGAAGGGAAAACTCATATAGAAATAGTAATGCTTTAAAAATGTTAATGATACTATTGTGGCGGTAATCTAGGACTATGAATCCTGACAGAAATTCCTGATGGTTGGAAAAGGGGTTAAAATATTCTAAACCATCAAGCTTTCCTTCCTGCAACTCCCTCACAAATGGTGGGAAGCTGTATTTGTCTTGAGGTTTACCATCTTCCTTTGTTTAGAAAGGACTCATATTTCATGAGCGAAGTATTTGTAAATTAAGCAAATAGCATTTTTAAAAGCTGGGTATTTGTAAATTAAGTGCCCACAATTACCTTTGGGGAAGCCCATTGATAAAGTCATCCCCTAACAGATATCAAGTCTCCTGAATTATTTTGGGGGTAACTATCTCTCAGAAGAGACTTTGGTTATATGACCTGGCTCTGCCTCTTCCACCTGAGCTTGAGACAGGGCTTGGGGATATGTTATTTGTGAGAGAAGAGATAGAAAAGAAGAGCTTTTATCTTGAGAATGCTAAATGGGTTCTCTGAACATGCCAAAGCCTCGGGTCCAAAGAAAGAGTCTGCCAGAAGAGTCCCTTTGAAATGGCATGCCAACAGACTCCAGGTTCTGGGATGAACATCGCACATCAACATTCATATTTCCCTTTTCTTTATTAAAATTCCTTGCAATTTCTTCAGGCCTTAGTAAAATATGCTAAAATGTGGGTTAGCAGTATTTTCTGAATTCAAGGTGCGGGGGGGCATTTATTTTTATGCTTTTTGGGGAATCGGTGTCTACATTCTGGGGAGACTAGTTTCCAGCCAGCATGTAGCAGCCCAGAGGCAGTTGACCCAAAGCACCCGTGACGGATTTGTGAAAGGTGAGAATTTCTGATCTTCATAAAATCCAGGGGAGGGACTGGACTCCCTGCATTCCTTTAGATGGAGGCTCTTATCCTTTTTATTTAGCAATTATAGAGAAAGGTGACCTGCATTGGCTAGTGAAGTTGTGTTACACAATTCATTTTGTAAAAATGTATGAAATTTAGCCAGGGGTGGTGTTGCACACCTGTAGTCTCAGCTACTTGGGAGGCTGTGGTGGGAGGATCATTTGAGCCCAGGAGCTCAAGGTTACTACAGTGAACTATGATTGTGCCACTGTGCTCCAGTCTGGGTGACAGAGGAAGGCCCCATTCTTAAAAACAACAACAAAAAAGGATGTAAGAAATGAAATTCTATGTCACCCTGATGAACTAGTATCTGGCCGTGAGGTAAGAGGATCATGTTAGACAATTCTAGAACAACTTGGAAGATGAAAAAGGAAGCTTTAAATATAAAAATCTGTTATCTCTCTGCTAAATGTGATACTTTAGTATTGTGTAGGAACATATGCAAAAAGATACACAGGCACCAGAAGAATAATTTTAAGTACATATAAAGAAAACACCATAAAAGAACTACAGTTTTCTCATTATGGTGGGAAATGCAAACACACACACACACACACACTCACACATACACTCTCACACTCACACACACTATCTCACACACACGCACACACACACACACAGAGCTCGGAAACATATTCCCGTCCTTGAGAAGTTTACCATTATAAAGTCCAATTTGCTTTACAAATGGAGAGACACATATGACCCATCAAAGAACTCGTGCAGAAATCTATCTATTTTCCACACAGGACTTCACCCTCTTGACCACAATGACGAGGAAGGCATGCATAAGGTGACCACTCTTAAGCCAGATTTGCCACAAGTAAAAGGAGCCAGCAGTGGCAGTTCTTCAGAACAATTGAGATTCTCAGTGGGATGCAAGTGGGCAAGCGTTTGTTTCTCCTCAGCAGGGAGGAGAATGGAGCAGTCTCCTAAGGGTGGGACTATTTAGTAAAGTGTGTTGTTTTATGACTTGCTTTAAATGTTTCCACCCGGGTTTAGATGAGGTCTTACAAGATGATTCTGAATGCAACTGGTTTCTCCCTACTCTGGATTCATTTTGAAATTAAAATTAATCTTGGTTGAGAGCAACGGAATTATACTAAGGTGGCTTCTTTCCTTATAATCGAGCTTAGGCCTGTGTCTTTCTCGATCTAGGGTACAGACGGACTCGGGGTGTTTCCAGGTTGATTAGGAGCAAATATGTTGGGTAGGGACTAGTGGTGCCATTAGAATGATTCTGATGCCTCTGTGGTTTTTCTGCTGTAGCCTACCACGCAATGACATGGCAGTCTCATAGAGTGAAGGGAGCAATGGCAGAAGAGCCAACAGGTCTTTCTGTGGCTGGTATAAGACAGAAACTGTGTTGTCTGGTTTATTAACTAAGAAAAAATAGGTAGGAGAAAGGTGGATAATAAAAAAAAAATCAATACTACACAGGAAAGGGCTGCCTATTAAAATATGCTCCAAATACTTTTAACAAAGTGTAGGGTTTTGTTTTGTTTTTGTTTTTGAGACAGGGTCTTACTCTGTCGCCTAGGCTAGAGTGCCGCGGTATGATCTCGGCTTACTGTAACCTCCGCCTCCTGGGTTCAAGCAATTCTCCTGCCTCAGCCTCCTGAGTAACTGGGATCACAGGTGTGTGCCACCACGCCTGGCTAATTTTGTATTTTTTTAGTAGAGAGGTGGTTTCAGGTGGTTTCACCATGTTGGCCAGGCTGGTCTCAAACTCCTGACCTCAAGTGATCCACCCACCTCAGCCTCCCAAAGTACTGGGTTTATGGGTGTGAGCCACGGTGCCCGGCCAAAGTATAGTTTCCATACTTGCAATATTTCAGGAGAGAGTTCTGGGACCTATACAAACGTGTAGTTTTTATTCAACGTATCATTGCTCAACTTTCCCTGAAGATAACTCTATCCGTAGTTTTATAGATGGACAAGCTAAACTACATATTTTTTTTTTTTTGAGACGGAGTTTCGCTCTTGTTACCCAGGCTGGAGTGCAATGGCCCGATCTCGGCTCACCGCAACCTCCGCCTCCTGGGTTCAGGCAATTCTCCTGCCTCAGCCTCCCGAGTAGCTGGGATTACAGGCACGCGCCACCTGGCCCAGCTAATTTTTTTGTATCTTTTAGTAGAGACAGGGTTTCACTATGTTGACCAGGATGGTCTCGATCTGTTGACCTCGTGATCCACCCGCCTCGGCCTCCCAAAGTGCTGGGATTACAGGCTAAACTACATATTAAAAAAGAAAATCGTTGCAGGTGACAAAGCCAGGGTTCCTTGACTCTTGGCCCCTGCTTCAGCCAGTAGGACACTCTCTCCCATGAAAAAGTTCCAACTGTCTGGAAGCTTTGATCTAGAATCTTCCATTTAGACCTTTCCCAGAAAGAAGTTACCCTTCGTATTGTGCATTCATCATGGCTAGGATAAAAATCTGCTTTTCATTCTGCTACTTTTAATTGAGATGGGCATGTGAGACACTGCAAAATTCTGAAATTTGCCAATGGTGGCAGTTCAGTTACCTGGTGTCATTTGAAGTTTCTTTCTTTCCCGTATACAGGGTCTGTACTGTACTCAAAACTTGTTAATTTCTCATTTCTTAGAGGCCCCTAGAGCTAAGAAATTAGTCTGCTAGGAATTTTCTCCCTCATATGTAATTACTACATCCTGAGCGAACTTGATATCAACCGGTTGGGGATGACTTGAGCCCATGGACAAAACACATGATGTTAAGATTAGGTCCTCCAGAGTTCCCCTCCTCCTCACAGAATGGCAGTATTGGATCCTAACACTGAGCAGCAGATTTCTTAAATTAGCAGCAGATTATTTGAAGTTAGAGTCACTTTAGTGTTCATTGGACACTAAGTACTCCTTTGGTTAATTTGAAGTCTTAGGCCTGGCTGAGAAACGCAGTAAAAACAGCAAAATTTCTTTTATCCCTTAAGATCTCAAGGGTCTGGCTGGGCATGGTGACTCACACCTGTAATCCCAGCACTCTGGGAGGCTGAGGCAGGTGGATCACTTGAGGCCAGGAGTCTGAGACCAGCCTGACCAACATGGCAAAACCCTGTCTCTACTAAAAAGACAAAAATTAGCCAGGCATTTTGGTGGGCCCCCGTAATCCCAGCTATTCGGGAGGCTGAGGCACAGGAAATGCTTTAAATTGGTAGGCAGAGGTTGCAATGAGCCTTCCAGCCTGGGCAACGAAGTGAGACTCCATCTCAAAAAAAAAAAAAGCCTCAAAGATCTGTACTCTAAGGTTCTTTCTCCCTAGTTGAGTGTTTCCTTTGCCTGCATAAGGAAAACTGTAACCAAGTAGTAGTAAATTGTAGCAGTCTGCATCTTGTGGCTGCTTTTACCCTCTCAGAGATCCACCTGGCCAGCACATTTGTTTACAGATTGACATTGGTGAGTTTTGCACAGTTATGCAAGGCTCAGTTGGTCCCTGCGCTTTTGCTGAATGCTCCAAGTGGACAAGAAGCTATATACAAGTACATACAAGTAGAGCCCCTGCTTCTATAGAAACAGGTGGCTCATCTTAGGACAAAGCTGCCAGAAATTAGAGTCACCCTTGTACATGGCTGAAAACTCAAGGCTTCACTCCCAGACTGTAGCAGGCAAAAAGCATCTGCCCATCTGTTAAATGTGCTTGGTGAGTATAAGCCTCTACAAACCACTGAGGTGAAATTGCCTGCCATAAGCTGCAGTCTAAGTCCCTCGGCCACCTGCTCTTACCCAGCCAAAGGTCACTCCTGCATGCTTTTTTCCTTCTAATTCCACCACGCATTCTCTTTGATTTATCAATGTTAACAGCCAGTTTATCAAGTTTTGGGGTCTCTGTAGAGGTCCACCCAACAGTGTCCTCCTTTTTCTTCTAGCTTCTGAACAAATTAAGAAATAAGGTAAAAGAATAAGAGAGATAAAATGTCCAAACTTTGCCGTTCCCATAAAGGGTTAATTCAAGAACCAAATGGACTTCTTCATGCTTAATACAATTCCACAATGAAAGTTACAACCAAGCTGGACTTGGAGACCAGGAGTATTTGACAAGGATGTATACTACTTGGACAAGGAGTATTTGACTTTGCCACATTTATTGGAGGTGAAGAAAGCAGCAGTAATAGGTCAGATTAGCCTCATCATGTTGTACTGTTTCATAATTCAAAGAAATCCCATTGTGTTTAGTAATTTGGGATTCAGCATGGATTCAACCATACCCCATTGTGTAGACTAAGAGTATAAATCAAAGGGATCTTTCCTTTACCCTTTCTTAATAAGTTTAGGGTGTAACAACTTCTCTCTGTTTATTATAGCTTTGTTTCATTTTTCCGGAAACACTGGTTAGATGTGTTTTAAATCAGCTGCCAATCAGCTCAGCTACTGCTGTTAAACACGTTGTTTTGCTGAGGCTTGGTCAGACTTCTGGAGGAAGATGAATGGCATCTCAGCGTGGAAGAACTGGTTTTTATTGTTGTTTTTGTGATTGTAGCTATTATTGGTGTTTGTGCTGTGTGTGTTTGTGTAGGTATGCAATGAGGAGTGAAGAATTTTATAAGAAGTACCTTTTGTTTTGTTTTTTGAGACAGAGTCTTCCTCTGTCGCCCAGATTGGAGGGCGATGGCGCTATCTCAGCTCACTGCAACCTCTGCCTCCCAGGTTCAAGCAATTCTCCTGCGTCAGCCTCCTGAGTAGCTAGAATTACACGTGCCCACTGCCACACTCAGCTAATTTTTGTATTCGTAGTAGAGACAGGGTTTCACCACATTGGCCAGGCGGGTCTCGAACTCCTGACCTCAGGTGATCTGCCTGCCTCAGCCTTCCAAAGTGCCAGGATTACAGGGGTGAGCCACGGTGCCTGGTCAGAAATACCTTTTTTTTTTCAGTAGTGAGAGCATATCTTTGGTCATGGAAATGTGACTTTGGCTAGCAAATGTGAGCTAATTAAAGGCCTGGGCTGACGTTCACTAGGGAAACTAGGAAAGTACAAGAATACTGGAGAAAAGGATACTCTGAAATATGAAAATACATATGAAGAAACAAATGTCCAACACTGAAAACTGGTAATTTGCTAAGAAAATGTGTCCCAACCTTTTCTAAATAGAGAGAAAAGAAACTACGAAAGAGTAAAGATTTAGAAATATGGTTTAGAAATATGATATCATATCTTATAGTCATAAGAAAATAAGCCTGCAAGTAATTGAGCAATAAAAGAAATATTCAACTTACATAAAGGCTGAACTAGAATTTTTTTTCCACAGTGAATGACCTAAGGAATTTTGTACAACTGTGTAATTTAAAAAGACAGCTTTTTTTTAACTTGCAAAAACATATTATGATAGAGGTTATAAAGTTTATTATTATTTTTATTTTCAGTAAATACTTTTCTATCCAGATTTATGTCTTTATCTTAAGTCACATTGATTCACAATCAATAATTATACCTAGTAATAGAAAAACATATCGTAAAACTAAATGCAGTTAATTTATAGCATGTTCCTTTAAAAAGCCACCCTTTGAAGTTTGTTTTAGAATTAAAATAGGATTACAAAGGAAAGGCAAAAGATAAATATTCAAAGTTAAAACTCAGGCCTGCCACTGTGGCTCATACCTGTAATCCTAGCACTTTGGGAGGCCAAGGCAGGGGGATGGTTTGAGCCCAGGAGCCTGAGACGAGCCCAGTGAGACCCTGTCGCTACAAAAGAATAAAAAAATTCGCTATGCGTGGGAGTGCACGCCTGTGGTTCCAGCTACATGGGAGGCTCTGAGGTGGGAGGTTTGCTTGAACTTGGGAGACCAAGGCTGCAGTAAGCCATGATTGTGCCACTGCACTCCAGCCTGGGTGACAAAGCAAGACCCTGTCGCAAAAAATAAAATCATATATAAAAAGTTGAAACTAAGTGAAACCTGGTCTCAATTGATAACACTTTGCAAGAACTACTTTTAGAAAAATATTGGCAATTTAACGTTTGAATTTGTGGAAACCCATTTATTATGCAATTAAATATTTTTGACTTTTCAAAAAAATGTTCTTCAAAGTTTGAATTATCTGTGGCAAATAAATCATATGTACTTGAAATTCATAGATTATCAAAACCAATAATTTTAGTTTTCTTCCATACAAAATCTTTAGAAAAATAAAGAGAAAAAATTTAATTTTAACACACTCTTTCTTAGCTAACCCTGTAGGGTTGTAACAAAATTAAAAGAGGTGATGTGATATCAACCCAGGTGTTTTACTTAGGGTGATAATAAATCATACTTACAAAAAAGTCGTGGTTAAATAAATTAGGGAAATTCTGGATTGAGTAAAATTAAACAGGCTTTTCTTTTTAAAATATTGCAGAGGTTTTAAAATGCTAATAGACAGTAAATGAATATCTAAGAGAGATAAACAAAATATATTTCCCAACGGGTGTTATTTGATTACGGAATGTTTATTCTCAGAGTATCTGTCAGGTCTAGCACCATGTGCATATTATATAGCTATTTTTTTTTTAAATTTAGAAATCTGTGAGAGAGAAAAAGGGACCTAGATGACATAAAAGCTATTAAATAAATAGTCCTTGTCAAGTGTGGCAGTCCTTAGTGTCACTTGTAAATATCCAGTTCTCCTCTCTCTCCAGAATTATCAAATACTGAATTTCCTAGCTGATGAGCTTTGAGTGGAGGTCATGTGAGTTACTTCTAGGCTGCAGCATTTACCTGCCAAGGCAGACCCCTTAGAGCTCTTTTTTCCCTTGACCACCACATTTGGTGGTGATATTCCAGGTGGTGGCTAATCTACTGTCAGCCTGGGTCCCAGAGTGAGGAGAGCAGACCACCACAGCTGAGGTTCTTAACTGGCATACAGTAGAAGCAAGGGGGAAATTTCAGTTCTTTCAAGTGCTGCGTTTCGAGCTCTTTGTTATCACAGCATAACGTAACTTATACTAACAGCTATGCCAAATGTATTTTTAAAACTGGAAAATAAAATCTTCACTGCTTAGTCGAAAGAGAACCACAGCCTAGTTAGTGGCTAGACATGTCAGAGCAGAGAAGGCAAGGATCCAGAAGCCGGGCAGATCCACCAAGTTGGCACAGATCGTCAGGGAGGTGTGAGCTGCAGAATGAGTCACCAGGGAAGTCATGGAACAGCCTCAGTAATTGAGACTTAATGTAAGGAGGTTCAATGTGACCTAGTCTTTGAAGAGAGGCCCCAAACCTGGGGATTTGATCTTAAAGAACAAAAGGAGGTCTTATTTTCTAGAACAATGCTTGCTCGTTGTCCAAGCAGATTAGAAGATTAACCCACTGACACAGAGCTTATTAAATAATCTCTGAGTAAGGATAGCTTTAATTTTGGATTTGGGGTGGGGCTGAATCTATAGATGAAAAATAAATGGCTCAAAATAAGAATAGTGGAAGGCAGCCAGCTGAGTCACTACAAATGGAAGGTTTTGTGAATGCTCTAGGGAATAGAAGAATAGATTTTGAAATAAATATTAGAACACCACATTTCTATTGGTTTTATACCTGTTAGCTCTAAGACAGAAAAGGTTTGGCTTTGACATGGACGTGGTTCTTTCTTAAACATTAGGGTACTTGGTGATATGTTCTGGCTAGAGGTCTTCTCATGAACTCTAGTTGCACTCCTACACCCTTGATGGAATCGGGCTGACTTGACAAAAAAAGGCTATTTATGGAATGGTTGTGAAGGTGTATGTGTTCATTTTCCACGGCTGCCATGACAAAGTACTACCAGCAAGGTGGCTTAGACAAAAGAAATTTATTGTCTCCCAGTTCTGGAGGCTGGCAGCCCAAGATGAACCTTCAATAGGGTGCTGAGCACTCTCTGAGGACTGGGAGAAAGAATCTGTTCCAGGTCTTTCCTCCGTCTTCTGTTTTTCTTCTGATAATTTTTAGTGTGCTTTAGCTTGTAGAAGCATCACCCTGTTCTCTGCCTTTTTCTTCACGTGGTCTTCTCACTGTGTTTATGTGTCCCCGGATTTCCCCTTTTTATAACACCCATTATATTGGATTAGGGGCACATCCTATTCCAGCATGATCTCATCTTAATTAATTACATGTTCAGTGACCCTATTTCTAAATAAGGTCACGTGCTAGAGCACTGGGAATCAGGACTTCAGTGTATGAATTTCAGGGAGACACAATGTAAGCAACAGCATCATGTATTAAAGGAGAAGTTGTTTCTCTCGCCATACCTAACTGTTCCCATTTTGTCTTTTACCTGGCCTCTTTCAAAAGTATTTACAGACTTTCCTGGAATGTAAGGTTTTTTGAGGTCAGACACTACACTTTTAAAACCTGTCCAGCTCCTGACAGGAACTGTTACAAAGTAAGGTAATCATATCTCACCTGAACTGGGGACTGCAATAGCTTTCTGACTTTTCTCTGCTTCCTCCATTTTTGGTTTACCCATTATGACTCATCCTGAACAAAACTTTTCCCTCTTTAAAACATGCTCTCCCCCAAGTGGTCCACCTGTTAAGCTCCCATTCACCCTTCAACTCTCAGATCAAGCATTACTGTCTCCAGTGCCTTCGATGACATTCCCAGGCAAAGTCATGTAACTGATTCCTCTATGCTCCCATGTAATATTGTGCATACCCTGTGGCAATTGGTAGGCACTCAATAAATGTTTGAATGAGTATCTGCATTAATGAAATGAATAATTTATAAGGCGAATCTTATAAAGTAATTTTAGGGAGTATTTTCCTCTTTCTGTTTGTACTGCTAAATTAAGTGGGTCATGCTTTACTTGTAACTCTGAAGTATCCATAAATTTTTAAAAATGTAATTCATAAACAACACTGCATCAGTATAAAATGTACAATTCTTTATCAGGCTAAGCAAAAGAAACTATAGGGCCCTTGAATCCTCTTTAAAATATTGATGGGTCTTCTACTACCATTATCAATATATCTACCCAGAAATGCTATTAGCATCGCTTGCCAAATCAGAAAACTTCATCTCCAAAGAAAGGCCCTGGAATGTGACCGCTCCTTAACAATCTAGGCCGTGATGATGAGGCGTCAACTCTTTGGGTTCGGCACAGGAAAGGAGGTAGATGACAATCAAATTGACGAGTGGACTAAGACAGTGAGTGGAGCAATTCAAGGATGGGCTGAGAGCAATCTGACAAACTCCATAGCAGTGTCATCAGGGACAAAGATGAAACTGTTGTTGCCAGCAGAATCAAACTGCGTATCTTGAGGTTGAGACTATGAAAAGTGGGTTATCTCACCTACAGGAAACACTGACAGCAAAGTTCAGGGGCAGACAAGTCTTGCAAACTCCAGCTGCCACCCAGTCTTATGCCATTGCTTTTCATACACGCTTCTCCAAAAAGTCATCTCCATTTGCGGTTCACATTTTCAATTCCCTTTTACTTTATTTCATTCCACTTTAGTCTGGTTTCTATCACAGCAATGAAAATGAAAGTATTTTTCTAGGTCATTGCTAACCTCTTACCTGCCAGAACTCACGATGCTTTTCTGTCTTTAACTCAGTCTTCTGCTGCGTTTCACATCCACGATGAAGCCTTGAAACTCTTTCTCTGCTGGGTGCTGTGGCTCATGCCTGTAGTCCCAGCACTTTGGGAGGCTGAGGTGGGCAGATCACCTCAGGTCAGGAGTTCAAGACCAACCTGGCTAACATGGTGAAACTCCCTCTCTACTAAAAATACAAAAATTAACCGGGCATGGTGGCGGATGCCCGTAGTCTCAGCTACTCAGGAGGCTGAGGCAGGAGAATTGCTTGAACACAGGAGGCAGAGGTTGCAGTGAGCCGAAATCAGACAGATAGATACTTACATTCAGTATTTAGAAGATACAGAAACAAGGTATCTAGGGGAGGTGATAGGAGGGTTTCCTGGAGGAAGAGACTCCTGAGTTTATTTTAAAGGATGCCTAGAAGTTAGCCAGGTTGCAGCTGGAGCAGAGCATGAGTAAAGGTGCTGGTGAGAAACCTTATACTGTGCGTAGCAGTCACCCAGCGCGATCTCCCAAAGTGCTGGGATCACAGCTGTGGGCCACCGCGCCCAGCCTAAATGGGCCTTTAAAATGTATAGATGCTTCTGCAGGGTCAGCTCTTTCTTCCCATTAAATTATATCCTGATTTACTGCCTCATGGGAGCGGTATGAATGAACGTCTAGTTTCCCACAGAGATTGCCCTGCTGCTAAGAAGCGCTGGCTCTTGTGTTGGAATTCTTGGATAGAAATCTTAATATTCAAGATATGCATTCGATTTTTGTAAAATTAAAATTAAATTTTTCATTTTTAAAATTGATTTTTTATTTCAATAGGTTTTTGGAGAATAGGTGTCGTGTGGTTACATGAATAAGCTCTTTAGTGGTGATTTCTGAGGTTTTGGTGCACCCATCACCCGAGCAGTGGACACAGTACCCAATGTGTAGTCTCTTATCCCTCACCCTCCTCCCACCCAAATATTTGTTTATTGATTTATTTATTTCCCGGCCTATTCTGCAGGAGATTTGAGGCTGATTACAACAAGAATACATAAAATAATAATAAAATATAAACAGAAATAGAAGGATTAAAGAAAACATCTATAAAAATAATAAGGGCCAACAACGTTGCTTTCCTGATCCATTCAATCTTCCATTCTTTCATTCATTTACCAAATATTTGCTGGGTATCTACTTTTACATTGGGTTCTATTGGCTTTGAGCTTCTTGGGAAGCCAAGTTAACAAGGGAAACATAATCAATTGCATAATTTTTTTTTTTTTGAGACGGAGTTTCGCTCTTGTTACCCAGGCTAGAGTGCAATGGCATGATCTCAGCTCACCGCAACCTCTGCTTCCTGGGTTCAGGCAGTTCTGCCACAGCCAGCCTCCTGAGTAGCTGGGATTACAGGCACGCACCACCACGCCCAGCTAATTTTTAGTATTTTTAGTAGAGACGGGGGTTTCACCATGTTGACCAGGATGGTCTCGATCTCTTGACCTCGTGATCCACCCGCCTCGGCCTCCCAAAGTGCTGGGATTATAGTCACCGCGTCCGGCCTATAATTTTTTATTATTAGACATGAGGAAACACATAGTTTCCTTGAAGAAAATAAAACTTTCTCTAGTTCTAAACTTTGAAAAAAAGTACATGGCATTTGGTGTCATTGATAATGATCAGAAGACAATGCCTTCAATGGCTTACAGCAGTAAACAGAGATTAGTTCTAATATATGTACCGGGTAGAGGTGGCTCTTTGGGCTGGTTCTAAATAGATCAGATGCTGACACTTGTATAACCGTTATATATACCTAATGAATACATTTAGTGGTAGTTTAGTGCAAAGAATAGCACTGTTCTAGGCTAATCAATAACGAAATAAATTACCTAGGTCTCTTGTGTCTTAATTATAAATCGATCACTATAATCATACTATTCTACCCTTTATAAAATTGCTGTAAGAATTAAACAGAAAGTGCTTTGTAAATTGCTATACAAATGCTATTTCTTTAAAACTATGAGCCATTTGATGGTAAGAGCTATAACTTATTTATCTCTGAAGTCCAACTTCCCGTCTCCTCACCACAGGAGTAGGCCAGCAAAATGCGCTTATTAAGAAAGCAGGAAAAACGATAGAGAAAGGCAGAACAAATCCTCATCTTATGCTCCTGGAGATTTTTTGACTACTCAAATTTTACTAAATTATTACACTTTTAGTTTCCTGAGTATCAAAACTAGCTCTGTCTAAAGAGCTAAAAGGGAATGAAAAGCACAAAGGTGGGCTGGGCGCGGTGGCTCACGCCTGTAATCCCAGCACTTTGGGAGGCGGAGGCAGGAGGATCACAAGGTCAAGAGATCGAGACCATCCTGGTCAACATGGTGAAACCCCGTCTCTACTGAAAATACAAAAAATTAGCTGGGCGTGGTGGCGCGTGCCTGTAATCCCAGCTACTGGGGAGGCTGAGGCAGGAGAATTGCCTGAACCCAGGAGGCGGAGGTTGCAGTGAGCCGAGATCTCACCATTGCACTCCAGCCTGAGTAACAAGAGCGAAACTCCGTCTCAAAAAAAAAAGAAAAAAGAAAAAAAAAAGCACAAAGGTGCTGCAACTTGCTTTACATGGAGGCTGGAAGATCTCCTCAGGGTGACAGACACTCGTTCCAGCAAGACACTGGCTCAGCTTGAAGTCTGCTTTCTCTTCATGGAAAACTCAACTGAGAAAACCCGGCGTACAGTTTAAGCAGCAAACTGGTGTAAAGGTGGTTTAAAAAGTCGTGTCTTCTTTTCTGCATATGGAACCGGTTTTTCTGGAAAATTTTAACTATATATAAAAGAAGAAAAGTAAAGCAATGAAAATCATCCAGAGCTTGAGCATTTAGAGGACGCCATTTTAAACATTTTAATGATCATCTACCAGTGATTTTTTGTGTGAATAAATGCACGCACAAATTTGGCATCACCATGAATACACTGTTTTGAAACCCTCTGTCTCCATGTGATGAAGGATTCTTTTATAAAATGATTTTTAATGGCTCCCAAACAATTCAATTAAATCAACAAGAATATTAGTTGCTAAGATCTACTGGGCACTTGCTGTGTAGAAGAGCTATAAATACTTTGAATACTTACTTAATCTTCACAATAACTCTGCAAGGTTATTTTAACATGAGGAAGCTGAGACTTAGGAAATTTGAATAAGTTTCTCACTGTCACACAGGTAGTATGTGACTTGAACTCAAATTCAGATCACTACAAATACTGAGATCTTAGTCACTGCGTTCTACTGGGTCATGTTTGAACGTCATATAGTTTATTTAACCAGTTTTACACTCTTGGACATTTAAATAGTTGCTAATTTGATGATATTAAAAATACTGTGATTTCTATAAAATTTATATACAAAGAAGATTGTTTCTTTAAGCTAAATTGCTAGAAGTAAAGTTGCTTAATTGAAAGACCTGGATGATTTAAAAAAACCTATTTCATACTTATTGCCAAGCTGCCCTCTAGAACTACTGCAAGAACTCAGAATACCCAGTTTCCTGAAGCCTCCTCAACACTAGATATTGTCTCTTCTTCAGTCTTTGGCATAAAGTTTTCAAAGTATGCCGAGGATAGTAATAATTCTATAGTTTTGAAAGAGTAGAAGATTGTCTTTTTTGAAAATTGGGAGGATTAGTTCTTGATTACATCTACGTGGTATTGTATCTGAGAAATTAAGTCAGTAAGTAGTTTGGTGAGAGTCAGAGCCCTAAAATCAAAACAGACTTTGAAAATGTATGTCAGCAAGAGTTCTTCACTGTGATTTATTTAACTTAAAAACTTAAAGCTGCTAAAGACACCAAGAGGAGGATTTGCTCCACATTGGCTGAAGGGAATGCTAATGTCAATGCATTCTCTTTGTGATATTTTATGTTATTCTGTGGATTATGTGTGTGTGTGTGTGTGTGTGTGTGTGTGTGTGCGCGTGCGCACAAACTTGATAGGAAAATTCGGTTATTTTTAGTTCTAGGAGGTGTAAATTATAAAAATTACTTTTTTTTTTGAGACTGGGTCTCACTCTATCACCCAGGCTGGAATGCAGTGGTGTGATCCCGGCTCACTGCAATCTCCGCCTCCCAGGCTCAAGTGATTCTCCCACCTCTGCCCGTTCACAGGAAACTATGCAAATGAATGCACAGTCTGTCACCGAAGAAATGACAAGCAAGACAAACATCATTAGTGATATTCGCATGTGGCCAGTTTCTGTATCTCTCTCGAGAATGTGTGTGGCAGTATGTTTGAATGGTTGCTTTCTATTTTGTGTGATTGTTACCTTATCTTCGTAATAAAGTGAACGTGCTTTGGTGTTTTGTGCTTCACGTTTATCTTCATATACATATTTTTAGATGAGGTGGAATAGTTACCCCTGCAACTAGAAATGGATTGCTGGTTAAAACCAGGAGATTTAAAAAGCAAATGTCAAGATGGAAATTGTAATATCGATCAGGCTCACACTTTAAGACAGACATACTGTATTGATCGAGCCCAGGATAAAACAAGTCGTAGTATAAAGTACTGAATGTGTCCTTAAATTTTATTGACCAAACTGACAGGGGTATGCAAAACGAAAGCCATATGCAGAAAATTCTCTTCAGTCACCGTGATGCTAATTCACTTTTGTTTGGCAATTCAGGGTTCCAGTGGATTAAAGTATTAGAAAAAAAAACGTAAGAGCACAGTCGTTTTTAATAAAGCATTATTTACTTTTAGGATTTGCTTTGTGGTAGTAAGAATGACCAAATCTCCAATATGATTGCCTTGCAAGATACTTCTATGTTCTATGGCAAGTTATAACACCATTTTGAAATAAAATTTTGTGCATCTAAAAATAAGGATTCCAGATTCTTTCATCAATCTTGCAGCTCCTCACTTCAAGAGGAGGAATCTATTTTCCAGCTCCTTGAATCTGGTCTTGCCTTGGAATTTGCTGTGACTAATGGAATGTTGCTGAAGTTATATTGTAGAGACACTAGAGCTTCAGTGGAGTGCCTGCCTTTCCTTCTTGGAATGCTTTGACCACCATGTAAAGCCACCTAGCTACCAAATGATGAGAAGCCATGCAGGAAGGATGGCTTAGCGAACAGCCAGCACCAAGGCCCAAGACGTCTGTGTGAATCCATTTTAGATCCTCTGGCCCCAGGCAAGCCACCTGATCAACGCAAACACAGGAGTAAACTCAGGCAAGACTAGCAGGGGAACAGCTTATCTAACCCACAGAATCATTAAAAACAATGAGTTGGCTTCTGAAGTCACAGATCTTTGGGGGTGGATTGTTATACAGCAATAGGTAACCGATATGACATAGTAAAAAATACAGATGCGGGTCAGTAACGTTGTCTGATAACGTATTCTAAAGAGGATTTAAGAATGCACCTAAAGAACTTGACGTCCTGGTTAGAAAGCTGAGATGGTATGACATCTTTACAAAGAGTTCATGCCTGAAATGTTTACATCAGGCATGAGCCACTGAGCCTGGCATGTTATATGCCTCCTTATGCACAGTGGATGATATTGTAAATGCTTTTCATTTTTGCTTGGTTTGTGATACATTACGCAGGGGTGAAGAAGATCTGTCAAACAAATGACACGTAGCAACCAGAAAGCAATGCTGACAGGTAAAATCAGTGCGCAAATACTGCTAACATAGGAACGTCTTCGATGCTTGTGTAAGGCCGGTTGCCTCGCCGGGAGGTTGGGCACACCCACCTCTGCACCCGGCACCAGGCTCTGCACTTGGCACCTAGCTCTGCCGCATGGCTCCCCTGGAAGGCTCCAGCTGATGCCAGGCTCCTGGCCGGCTCTCCCACCGGAAAAGCCGCCCAACAGCCCACTAACCAGTAGCGGCCCGCCCCGTCTCAATCCCGCCCCACTGGAGTTAATCAGAGCACCCAGCTGTTGCTCTTCCTTCTAGCCATAAAAACCTCACGCCAGGAAGTTGGCGCGACCTCCCAGGTCCCTTTCCCCGGGACCATGGAACCTCACCTGGGAGCTGAATAAGTTGGATTTTCATTTTCTTATACTGGCCTCAGTTTCCTCATTTTAAACTCGGCAATAAACCTTACAGTTTGTATAAGAGCATTAGTCGAGGGGAAAAGCACCAAAGGATTGGTGGCTTATAGAAAAGTTGTTGCCAAGATGTATTTAATTAGTCATCATATGATGTATAAGACAAGCACTAGCAATTATAAAGATTCTAGCATCTTCCCACCAGTATTGGATAATGCCATACAAATTTCAATTTTGTTAAAGCTTAAACTTTCAATTGTAGGCTTTTCGGGATTCTTTGTAGTGATATGGCACTAAGTTCTAGAACCTAGACAAGTTTATGTGTGTTTGGAATTCAAGGTCCAAATGAATCACAGCTATAGATTAAAGTGCCAGGAAAGAAACGAAAACAAAGCTTAGACTCAATACACGAATTCACATAAATCTCATTGTTTTGAAAATGTCAGAAAATATCTGACAAAATGATTCATCAGGCACCTGGGATTTTAAAAATGAAACCACTTAACATGTCATAATTTAATAATATATGTTTGAAAATTATTTCTCCACCACAATGGCAGCCTGAAGTAATGCTTACTGATTATCTCCACACTGAACACATAAATTAAGAAATGTTTGTGGATATTATTACTTCATAAATATGGAAATGTCATTTTTCTTTCGAATGCCTTTTTTTGCTTTCCCCAGATGTGCTAACTTTTCTTCAAGTGGGCCACCATCAGTTTGCTCAACTCCATGGACACTTGAACCTAGGCAGGACTTGGTGACTCATTTGATTAATAGAATATTTTGAACGGTATCTTCAGAACTTCTGAAGCTAGGTTCTAATAAGACTTGCAGATTCTGCCTAGGTCTCTTGAAACACTCACTCTTGGACCTCTGAGCCACCATGCAAGGAAGTTTAGTCCCTGCCAGAGTGACCTCATGGAGAGGCTCTGAGTCTGTATGGAGAGGGAGACAGGCCCACCTGAGCCGACCTCCTCCGTGTGCCCGCAAAAGCATCAGACATGTGAGTACGGTCATTTCGACCACCCCAGATCAGGTCATCTGTGATTCGAGTACCATTGAAGAGTGACTCCAGTTACAGTGACATGGACCAAAAGAATCAACCAGCTAGATTTTGCCTGAATTCCTAAATTTCAGAAATTGTCATTTTAAGCCACTAAGTTTTAAGGTGGTTTGTTACATTATAATAGATAATTAGAACACTGAAGAATAATCTGAGATAACAAGGTAAGCTATTAGAAAATTATTACCACTTCCAACTATTTATCTTGTAAATCAGGCAACAGAAATGGAGAATACAATATACAGAAATAAACTGGGCATCCCGTCTGGTTTAAAACTACATGTCTGATTTAAGATTATAGCTCACACTAACAACTTCTAATTTTCAATTTCTCTGCATTTATAAAACAGTTTATCATTGGTCCCTTGTATAATTAATACATATTATACATTTGAATTAAGAAGAAAATGTTGGCCGGGCGCAGTGGCTCACGCCTGTAATCCTAGCACTTTGGGAGGCTGAGGTGGGTGGATCACCTGAGGTTCCAGCCTGGTCATCATGGTGAAACCCCATCTTTATTTAAAAAAAAGAATAAAATGTTGTTAACATCATATCACTTTTAATCCATGCTATATGTTGGGGTCTCTAATAATATTCTATTTGGAATATTCTATTTGGGAGATAGTATTTGAGCTTAAAAAAGCCTGGAAACCACTGAAGAAACATTGTTAGTGTTTCCTTCTAGCTCTAATATTTACAAAATGTGTCACAGTGGGCGTGGTGAATTTTGAGTCACAATCTCTATTAGGGGTATCAAACACTTTTTTTCTTTGTGCTCAGACAGGGTATTTGTCTTAGAAAGGAAAATAGAATCATTTAAAAATGGCACCTGCTCCAATAGTGGTGAAATAACTTCCATTTTATGTGCAGTCATAGCTGGTTTAAATCTTAGTCCACAGAAGAAATTATGTCAGAAATGTACGTTTATTTTTCAATAACCCAATTTAATTTCTATTCGAACACCTGCTCCTCCAGCATGGTGGAAACTTAATTGTGGTCAGTTTCCCCATGTCTTTTACCTCCCCTTTCCTTGGATTGCATTTAAGACCTGGTGTGCTTACTTAGTTCTAAGCCTTTATGGCTGAAGAGGACATTTGATCACACATGCATTTCTAGACACCCATTGTCCTGTCTTGTCCACGTATGTTATGAACTGAACATTTATCCCGAAATTCTTAAGTTGAAGTGCTAACCCAATGTGATGGCATTTACAGGTAGAGTCTTTGGGAGGTAATTAGATTTAGATGAAGTCATGAGGGTGGGGCCCCATGTTGGGATTAACGTCCTTAGCAGAAGAATAAGAGAAATCAGAGCTCACTCTTTCTCTTTCCATCATGCGAAGGTGTACTGAGTAGGTGGCCATTTGCAGCCCAAGGAAAGAGCCCTCACCAGATACCACGCCTGCTGGCACCTTGATCTTGGACTTCAAGGCTCCAGAACCGTAAGATGTAAATGCCTATTGTCTAAGCCCCCCAGTCTGTGGTATTTTGTTACGGGAGCCAGAGCTGACCAAGGCAGTGTACACTGTCACGGGTGCTTCTTCATTCCTGTCTGAATGAGGTCCTCTGGGCTCAGCTACTCTCATGCCTGTCTAGGGCTCGTGGGAGTCACATTTTACTCCCATGTCATGCTGATATCTGTAAAGTTTGCGGGGAGGCTAAGACCCTCGCTTGCCAGTTTCTAAGAAGCTACTAAGAAAATAGGGTTCGAGTCTCCTTTGCTCAAGTAAATCCCACATACTTATCTGGGTTTTCCTTGAACGTCAAAGAAGCTGGGCTCTAGGAAAAGCTGGGTTCCTCTCTTCTGGGTCCACCCACCACCTCTCTGTGCCAAGGAATCTTGCGGTATTCAGGGGCCTAGGGAAGGGCAAGCCTTGCTCTTACTCTGTGTTTTCTCCTAAATTTTTTCTGTGCCCTGAGTCCTTACTATTCTACAGAGGTTCCCTGCCTTTCCAGGCTCATAGTGTCCTTACTACGTCAGTTTTTTTCATAGAATCCTTAAACTAAGGCAAAGAAAGAAAGAAACAGTAAATGCCAAACAAATGCCAAAACCCTAATGGTTTCATTTATTAAATAGGTTCAAACAACTTAATCGTAGCAGTTTGTGTGGTGTCTGATAGTTCAACAGTTTAAACGTCCCACAGCACTCCTGTGAGGTCATGATGGCATCCAGCAAACGGTGGGCTTAGGCTACTGAGACAAAACCCCAAACGACTTCTATATTTGCTGTTATATGCCTTAGCTGTTTTGTTTTGCTTTTTCGAGACAGGGTCTTGCGTCATTGGCCAGGTTGGAGTGCAGTGATGTGATCATAGCTCACTGCAGCCTCAATCCCCTGGGTTTAAGCCTCAGTCTCAGCCTTCTAAGTAGCAGGGACAATAAGCTTATATCACTAGACTTGGCTAATTTTTTTTTTTTTACACTGATGTGTCTGACTTCTTTTCTTTTCCTTTTCTTTTTTTTTTAAAGGAGAGAAGGAGAGGAAGAAAGAGGAAGAAAAAGAGGGGGAGAGAACAGGAATATTGCTTAATTCTAAGAATGGTTATTAATAATGGCTGATCAATATTTTGTGTATTGAAAGTGGAGAATGCATATTTGTGTATTTAAAGTGGAGAGTGCTAGACATATTTATTAAGTTTACTTGTTCCGGATCTGAATTCAAGTCCTGGATATCCTTATTAATTTTCTGTCTCGTTGAGTCTAAATCTCTTTATGGGTCTTATGTATCTGGGTGTTAGGATCGTTAGCTCTTATTGTTGCATTGATCCTTTTACCACTGTATCTTTGTTGCTTTGAAATCTATTTTATAAAATGCGAGAAT